>CM042855.1:17100963-17177945 GCA_023658055.1 Thaleichthys pacificus | reverse complement strand
TTCACCGCTCGGAAGGTCAGTACCAGAGTCTTGAATCTGATACGGGCCGTGACGGGAAGCCAGTGGAGGGAGATGAGGAGCGGGGTAACATGGGAGCGTCTGGGTAGATTGAAGACCAGACGGGCTGCCGCATTCTGAATCCTCTGGAGAGGGCGGGTTGCGCATGCTGGGAGACCGGCGAGCAGCGAGTTGCAGTAGTCCAGCTTTGAGAGGACAAGTGCTTGGACTAGCAGCTGGGTGGAATGCTCAGACAGGTATCTCCTGATCTTCCGGATGTTGTAGAGGGTGAATCTACACGACCGGGAGACCGCAGCAATGTGGGCTGTGAGGGAGAGCTCATCATCCATGGTCACCCCGAGGTTCCTGGCAGAGGATGAAGGGGTCACCGTCGCCGATCCCAGGGTGATTGAAAGATCGTGGGAGATGGAGGGTTTGGCCGGGATGATGAGGAATTCTGTTTTGGCGAGGTTCAGCTGGAGGTGGTGCTCGGTCATCCAGGCGGAGATGTCTGTGAGGCAGGCCTCGATCCTAGCTGAGATCCCCGGATCAGTCGGGGGGAACGACAGGTACAGCTGCGTGTCGTCAGCATAGCAGTGGTAGGAGAAGCCATGGGAGGTGATGATTGGTCCAAGCGAGGTGGTGTAGAGGGAGAAGAGGAGCGGTCCAAGGACAGAGCCCTGTGGGACACCAGTGGAGAGCTGGCGGGGGCCTGACACTTTGCCTCCCCAGGAGACCTGGTAGGATCTTCCCGACAGGTAGGATGAGATCCACTGAAGTGCAGTGCCAGTGATGCCCATCTCAGAAAGTCTGGCCAGCAGGATCTGATGGTTAACCGTATCAAATGCTGCAGAAAGGTCCAGCAGAATGATGACGGATGACCTCGACGCCGCTCTGGCAGACTGAAGGGCAGAGGTGACTGACAGGAGGGCAGTTTCAGTGGAGTGACCAGTCTTGAAGCCCGATTGGTTGGGGTCAAGCAGGTTGTTCTGAGAGAGGAAGTTTGACAGTTGGTTAGATACAGCGCGTTCAATTGTTTTAGAAAAGAAGGGTAGTAGTGATACCGGTCTGTAGTTCTGGAGGACGGCAGGGTTAAGGGAGGGTTTTTTGAGTAGAGGGCTAACTCTGGCCTGTTTGAAGGCAGAGGGGAAAGTGCCGGAAGTAAGAGAAGAGTTAAGGACATGGAGAAGAAAAGTTATGATGGAGGGAGAGATGGTTTGAAAGAGAGGGGATGGGACTGGATCAAAGGGACAGGAGGTGGGGCGATGAGAGAGAATGAGGTCAGAGATCTCTGCCTCGGACAGGGGAGAGAAAGAGTTTAGACATTTAGTTGGGTTAGTCATAGAGGGCGAGTGGGTAGGAAAGGTGGGTTCAGGGAACCGACTGCTAATGTCAGCAACTTTTTTCTCAAAGAAGGAGGAGAAGTCGTCTGCTGTCAGGGTGGAGGGGGAGGGTGGGGGAGGTGGGTTAAGAAGGGTGGAGAAGGTAGAGAAAAGTTTGTGAGGGTTTGAGGCAGAGTTAATTTTATTAAGGAAGTAGTGGGTTTTAGCATCAGTTATGCAGGCAGAGAAGGATTTGAGGAGGGAGTGATACTTATCGAGGTCCAGACCGTCTTTGGACTTGCGCCATCTCCTCTCAGCTGCCCGAAGGATGGACCGTTCTGCACGAATCACATCCGTGAGCCACGGGCAGGAGGGAGAGGATCGCGCAGGCCTGGTTGACAGGGGACAGAGAGTGTCAAGTGATGCAGTTAGTGTGGATAACAGGGTGTTGGAGGCAGTGTCAGTGGGGTGGCACATAAACTCGTCAATGGGAGGGAGGGAGGATGTTACAATGGAGGAGAAATGGGAGGGGGATAGGGAGCGGAGGTTGCGGCGGAAAGTTACTAGGGGAGGGGAGGTAGGAGGAGTTGGAGGGAGAGAGACAGAGAATTGGATGAAGGAGTGATCAGAAATGTGTAGTGGGGTTACAGAGGTTAAGTCAGTGATACAGTTACGTGTCAGGATGAGGTCGAGCTGTTTTCCTGCCTTGTGGGTCGCTGGTGTGTTCAGCAGCTTCAGGTCGAAGGATGTCAGAAGAGACTTGAAGTCGACGGCCTGCGTTCCTTCGAGGTGGATGTTGAAGTCCCCAAGGAGTATCAGCGGTGTTCCATCATCCGGGAGGACGCTGAGGAGCATGTCCAGCTCTTCCACAAAGTCGGCTAGCGGCCCTGGTGGGCGGTAGAGGACAACTAACAATGCTTTGATAGGATCAGTTAGCATCACATAATGGTGTTCAAATGATTTGGCAGTAACAGAGAGTGGGGTGGATGTGTATTTAATATGTGGGGAAAGAAGCAAACCTGTCCCACCACCTCGCCCAGTTGAGCGGGGTGAGTGAGAGAACGAGTGGTTGACGGAGAGAGCAGCTGGAGTTGCAGTGTTCTCTGGGCGAATCCATGTCTCTGTCAGCGCAAGGGCGTGAAGAGAAGCATGGGATGCAAACGTCGGGATGAAGTCTGCTTTGTTCACAGCAGACTGGCAGTTCCAGAGCCCAATAGAAAGAGAGAGGGCAGGTGAGGAAGATCTGGATAGGTAGCTAAGATTAGAAGTGGACCGTATATACTTTGTGACATATCTACGTCTACGTCTGCGAGTGGTGTAATGAGCGGGAATGCTGAAGAAACACATGCTAGCTAGGAATATGTTCTAGGTAGAATAGAATACAAATAGGGTGATACCTATCGGAAGAGGTGGTCCGCCTCGTCGGCCATCCTCGGTGGACTCCCGCAGGTAGACTCCCTGTCTTTGTTCGACCAATTCTTCGTGCACCGAGGCTGCCAGACGAGGCTGCCTCTGCACTGCTAGCCGCCTTAATATGCTAAAGGCGCAGCTGACAATGGCCCTAATTATGTAAACAAAGCCAGGGTCTCACTCGGCGGCAAGTACCCTGAAACTCGACCTCTAGCTAGCTACCTATTGACCAATTTAGCTGCTATACCCTTACCCTCTATCCTAGAAACAACGTTTTAGCTCAACACAAATGAATAAAACAAACTCTGGTTACTTACTTACAGTCAAGATGGCAGTCACGAAGTACACTCAGTAAGACACTATTCGCTCTCGGGGGGGAATGTCCCTGTACTTACTGTAAGTCGCTCTGGATAAGAGCGTCTGCTAAATGACTAATTACTAATGTCATCAAGTACTCATCAATGATGCAAACTTTTCTTTTTGAAACTTTTTTGGGGAAAAGTTCTTCAACCCTTAGAAACGTTGTTTTCGAAACTTCTGTCAAAAATATATATATGATTTTTTTAAATTTTTATTCTACCTTCCACCTGTCATGAACGTGTTTCTATGGGTTTTATTGAATTGTTTACCTTTTCCTCTGTTTTACCTCCATGATGGGACAGGAAGAGGAAGAGAGGTCGAGGAGGAAGCACTTATCAAACTAGAGAAGAAGACAGAGGAACTTCCCAAAGCGATTGGAGGACTGCTGGGAAAAAAGTAATCCCTGCTCACATCTTCTAAGACACACCCACCAAACAGCATTCACACAGCTACACACTGCACACACTACACACACTACACAAACACACTGCACACACTATCTGCCAGATTTGGATATGGGGCCGTTCCTACTTTCAGTTAGATCATTTAGAAGTTTCTATCCCTTCTTTTGCTCCTCTGTTCATAGACAGCAGCACACCCCAGCACATTCCCCAGCTCATGCCCTGCAGCAGAGGGGTCTGCTTCCCGCAGGCCGGCCCCAGCCCGTACTAACCCCTCACCTGGGCGGGCCACCAGCCAACCACCACCTTCAACCCCAACCACCAGCCAACGCCCTTTGAACCCTGCTGTCCCCAACAGACTCAATACCAGTTCTTGCCGGCCTGTATCTTCTGCTGACGCTGCAGTCTCCAAGACGTCCAGGTGGGCCCAGTTCCTGACCAGTCCTTCACCAGAGGAGCAGGAGGAAGAAGTCCTCAGCCAGCATGTGGACAGAGATGTAGATCCAGTCCAGGACTATACCAAGGCTCCTGCTACACTGCCAAGCTGTGTTAGCTCCTTCCTGGGTCATAGCTCCTCCTCCCAGCATGCTAGCTCCTCCTCCCAGCATGCTAGCTCCTCCTCCCAGCATGCTAGCTCCTCCTCCCAGCATGCTAGCTCCTCCTCCCAGCATGCTAGCTCCTCCTCCCTGGGACATAGCCCCTCCTCCCTGGGCCATTGTTCCTCCTCCCAGCATGCTAGCTCCTCCTCCCAGCATGCTAGCTCCTCCTCCCTGGGTCTCCTTGCAAAGGATGGGTTCTTGGGAAGGAAGTTAGGGAGCAGTTTCAGCAGACTGCGATCCACCTTCAGCCTCTGTGGGTTCAGGGACGTCGCTCATGGCAACCGAGGCCCCGCCCCCGTAGCGTTACATCAGAGGGAGGAGACTGTCTGTCATCAGCCGCCACCCACCAAGAGGCCACGCCCCTCCCTCCCCGCCGTGTCTCTTTTCAACACGGACGAGGACTTCGATGACGCGTTTGAACTGTGACACTCACCAGTCTTGGTTGCTCATCTGGGTGATGTTTGAGACTTAACTGATTTCCATAAAAACACAGACATGACACAACAGAAGTTTCTTTTGCTGAAGTGTTTTATTGTGTTGAAACAGCAGAAATAACTTCAGTGTTAGACAGTCAGTTATCATCCCTTCACCCGGTTCCTCTGAATGGACAGAACATCACATCTGGCAATAATTTCTCTGGATAAATGTTGTAAGGTTACAATAATAACTAATATTAACTTGCATTGAGACGCTTTAACAGATTCACCATTAGTAATGAGTAGCATATAGGTTGTTTTATCTTTTAAATCCAATTCAGAATAAATCTAAATATGTTGTTAAATAAAACCTCTTCTACCATTACATATCATAGAAGGTAGATCCAGAAACATGGTAATAATGGCTGTCAGTATGAATATCAGATCAAATACTGTGCTAAATAATGTTAATACAACCATATAGCTAACATAAAATCCAAAGCTATTTCAATATAACAGACTACGATTATTCGAGTAAAGGACATGGCCAGTGTGGAGGCAGAGAGGGGCCTGGGAAGGCAGGGTGATGATGGGAGGGGCTCCAGCCTGCTGCTGCCCTACTTGGGCTGGGCGGGGGGGGGTTTGGAGTAGTGGATGGTGTCCAGAGCGGAGCCGATGTCAAAGTCCTTGGTGTGCAGCAGCCGGGTGAGCCAGCCGCCCTCGTCTGTGAAGCCCATGGACAGCATCTGGGAGAGGGACTCCACCAGGCGCGGGTCTGCATCTACACACACACACACACACCAGGAGGTCACCACTACTGACTGTGGCCTCACACTAAACTGTTACATTTGTATTCATCTAACATGCGCCTTCATCCGAAGCAGCACATTATCAAGGACACGTTAACGGATACAAAATATTGTATACGGATACAAAATATTGTATCCGTACAATGTATTGAAGTGGTTAGTGCCAAGGAACTGTCTGTATTTTACAATTCAGACTGCAGTGAAACAGTAACCAAATCTTAACTGCAATCTCTCAACTTCAGTTTTACACATTTCAGTTCACAAGTCGTGCAGTCTGTACCTTGAGGGAGGTGGGGGTAAATTGCGGCCTCGCGCAGGCCTGTGGGGCCCTGGGTCGGGGGACAGGAGAGGGGCCCCGGGGGAGAGGAGAGGGGCCCTGGGGCCTCCAGGGAGCCGTCCTCCCCCAGCCTGAGGGACTGCAGTTCCCCTGTGGAGGGGTCCACCTCCTTGGAGCTGAGGTGAGTCCATTCCTCGTCGACGGTCGTGTCCCTGCGAGCCTGCGCATGCACAGAGACAAAACACGCATGTTGGTGGTGGTGATTGGTCGTTGGTGATCGTTATGACGGGTGTGGTGGTGGGTGGTACTGTACCTTAGCCCCGTTGCTCGGACCCCCGTCAGTGCATAGATCATCCACCTCCATGTCACCATCTGTGCCCCCGGGCCCCTCTGCCCCCATGTCGCTCCTGGTGCTAGGGGGCCCTCCGGACGCCGGGGGGGTCACCTTGGTCCTGCGGCCCTCGTGCTCCACGTCGATGTCCACGTCGATGCCTGGAGAAAGAGCAGGGAGGATCATGAACAAGGTAAACATCACTAGCATCGTTAGCGGTCCTGGACGGCACGGCGGCCATCTTGGCCAGCAGTGGTGGGCTTACCCAGGGGACTGAGCATGGCAGCCACGCCCTCGCCTATGTTCTTCAGGAAGTCAACGTTGGCCTGGACCAGAGAGGCTGCAGACAGGCCTGGGGGAGGAAACGAACCCCAACAGGAACGGTGAGATCTAATGTTGAACCATGATGGACTGATTCATCAATGTTGGGCCAGAGACATCCATCCAGACCTTGTGCTCAGGCCTCTCTGGTGGGGAAGTGTCAGGGCGAGGCTGGGGCTTACCAGAGGGAGCCTGGCTGTCCTCAGCAGCAGTCTGGGAGGGGGCCTGAGTTTCACTCGGTTCAGGCTGGGTTCCAGAAGGTCCAGGCTGGGTTCCAGAGGGTCCAGGCTGGGTTCCAGAAGGTCCAGGCTGGGCCTGGTTCTGCTGGGCAGCGGCCCACATGCCACATTGCCTCATCTTCCTCATCCACTTCCCCCGAGGGAACCACTGACACCCAAACACAGAGCGTCCGTCAGGAGCACAGCCACACGCTCTGAACTGAGCTTTCCACAGGGGAGAAATGTGTGTGTTGCACACATGTTTCTCCCCTGTGGAAAGCATCACACCCTACGATAGCTTGTTTCTGAGCAATTCTTTTAACCTTTTTTAGCCTCACCTCAAACATGTTGAAGGGGTGCCAGATGGGCAGCAGGGCATGCTCCTTGTGCAGGCCCTTGGCCTGGCAGGGGGAACACAGGTCATAGTCGGGGCACACCGTGCACTTGAAGCGGGTCCCGACCACCTGGCCCTCGCAGCCGTCACACGTCACGTTGGGGTGCACCACGGGGGGCCCATGGGGGGGCGGGGGGCCATGTGGGTGGCCATGTGGGTGGCCGTGGGGACCCCCGGGAGGAGGGGGGAAGGGGAAAGGGGGGACACCCCCGGGGAAGGCGTGGAGGGGGAAGTCACGTCGGTGCTCCTTCCTCTCTGTGGGAGAGCGGGAGATGCAAATACATCACACGGTGTCATCTTTTTAAAAAGTTGCCGATATCACGCTGTAATACTGTAGACGGGTCATAGGTCACGGCTGTTCTTAGTAATGCTCTTCTCTGTTACTGTTATGTGACCTACTAGTCTCCTGTTTTTCCGAGAAATTAATTAGAATCTGATCCCACATGAAACTGATATCTGCTTGTGTGTGTGTGTCTACGTGCGTGCGGGCGTTAAGGTTACCTTTAATGAAGAGGCGAAAGGTGTCGTCCTTGACGCAGGTGAGCCCCATCATGAGCTCGTCGTCTGTGGAGAAAGCGATCAAGTCCCCATCTTCGTCTGAGGAGGTAAACACACACCATCAAACACTCCGCTCCGCAACCCCACCGCTAATCTGACAACACCACTGGGACTGCTGGGAGGGACTCTGCATAAACACATTATGGTGACTGCTTTTGTTTACAATCCATACAGATTAGCCCATTATCTCCGTGGTAATCGAACAGCATTGGCTCATAAAGCCTGTTCATCTTATTCTGAAGTTAGTTGATAGAGCTATTCGAGAATGAATCTATGTCTATGTTCAACTGAGTAAGATTAAGAATAAGGTTAACTGATCCTAATTATGTTGTGTCTCGAAGAACTGGGTTACTCTTGAGTAACACATGATGTATATTTCTCATGAAATCCCTTTCATCATGTCTGACCAGGTCACAGGTCAGATTGTGCAAATGTGTACTAAACTGATTAGGCATAGTACAAAACTTTTTTACTTAAAACACTACAATAAGTCTGGAACCTTAAGTGACTTATATCTTAGTTTTTTTATTGGTTATGTTTTTTTACTATGAAAGTGTAAAAAGTGGCTTTTTACGTTCTTATTTTTCAGGACCACTGTTGCCAACGACTTTCAGGTCAGTCCAGTGAGTCCTTTCACGAGGTCTAGGAATGTTTTCTCTTTCTCGTGTTTGTTTTTCCATGACTGTTTGCTTTACTAAATACACAGAGTTTGTTTTATGTTTCCAAGCCTTCTTTTATAGAAGAGGGACGAGACTCATTGATTTATGTGACTGAGCAGGTCGAGCGGCTTTTATCTTTTCAGGATAACAACAAACCGAACAGGCTGGTAGGCCGCGCCATAATCTACCGACTGACACAATGACACACGCATAGCTGACACAAATGTTATTTAAAGAAACTCATTGCCAAATTACTGATTGGTACACCTCCTTGAAATGTCATGGGTTTAGCTCAGTGGTTAGAGCACTTTACTAAAGATCAAGAGATTGCATGTTTAAATCAAAAACTAGTGTACTAAACGAATCACCTAACTTGTCATAATCCAGTAATAACACTGTTGGACAAGATTCTTTGAGTTTAGTGTTGCATTACAAACTCCTTCGCATTTTGTTTTGTGGGTTTTTTTCTCTACATTTGACCAACTTTTGTTATTGCCTATCACGGACAGCTGTTGCATAACAATGTTAGTATTCTTTAGTTATATAGTGGTGCGCACTGCGCTCGCCTTTCGACAAAAACACGGCAGCGTCGGAGCGCAATTACAGACAGGCCTCAATTTGCATAGTTTAAATCTCTCCCCTAGTTTCCGGCACAACCTTTCTGTTATTACAAATTCATCGACACTGAAAACAATATATAACTTACCTTTGTAGAACATTTGGAAGGCAATATTGCGCAGGTTGGAAAATACGTCAACCACCTTTCTGTTAAGATACTCAAAACTCGTTGACACATCCTGGTCGACAGCAAAACGCCGGATTTCTTTCGGTGAATCTTCTTTCCCAAGAAGATAGGCTTTGACGGTCATAGACATGGTCGCTTTTTTCCACCTCTTCGGTTTGTTGCGCAGTTAAAATGTTAAAGGTCTGCCTGATCAGCTGTGAACTCCCTTTCGGTGTCTTGTTGTCTGTGAAAGCAGTTCCGTGTATAAGGCTTATATTGTCATGTGCGATAGTTATGGCGCAGCTTAGCCAATCATAAGACGCACAGGGACTTGGGGAGACTTTAGGGGAAGTCCAAACGAAAACAGGCTCTGCTCCCGGTATTGGACGCAATAGCGATGCAACCAGGCTAATGTAAACACACGCGTGGTAAACGCCACGAACGTGCCAGTGGAAGGTCGAGGAATGACAAGGCACTTTCTACGGGGAAGTCCCTATGAGATCACTGTCACAAGAAAATAATGATTAGAGGGACTCTTAAGTGACTAGATTTTAACCCAAGTAGTCTGTCTAATAGATCATATAGTCTAGTATACCACTTTGTAACCAAGTCTACAAATTCATCATAAGTTTTAGGCTACAGCATTGACAACACAAACACTAGACCATTTAGTCAACAGAACAGTGATAAAAAAATAATAATAGGTTTCTTTACATAATACTGACAGTACAGGAGGAACATAGAAAGTAGACAACGTAGAAAGTTTCCAGTTATATTAAATATTCTGAAATAACATTTAACAGGTTACACTCTTTCAGCCACTATTTCACCACATAACACGTCATTCTGCATGTGAGTAGGCCTACATGCACTTTATTCCTGTGCCCTAAACGCAGGAGGATAAGGTGTGGTATGGATACGGTTGGGGTTATGCTGTAGGTGGGTCGGTTTGTCATACTTCTGCGAGCACACTACAATAGAAGTAGGTCTATTGCTGAGTCACCATGAGTGAGGATATTTTACTGTGATTTTAAATGATAACAATCAAAAACTTATTTTCCCAACGATAGCAACAACAAACAAAACAAAAATGTTAAAATGTAGGCTATTATAAGACATAACTACATCATATAAAACAACTGTTCAGGTTTTTGTCTGCGCTGTAAAATAAATGTTGTCCTCAACGGGATGAGTGTATATTACAGGTGACGTTTAGTACAGAGCAGTAATCTCTTATCATAGAAAACAATAAAGACGCAGTTGTTGGCAGGGATCGCTCTTCCTGTCTGATGACCGTGCTCTGTCACCTGATTGTGACTCACAGATCCTGTGATCGAGCCTTTCGTTTTTCTTCTCTTTTTCTTTTTTTTCCGTTTGTTAATCTCTAGAGCGCGCGCGAAGCCTCTAGAAACATGAGTTTGCGGAATCGATGTTTTTAATTTGACCACATTGTTTGTTTAAAATGAAAATACCCTTCGTAGACTCAGCTGCGTTTGCCATAATATTCATTATGGGAATACAGGAACCTCACTTTAGATACTTTAGGCAAATATTCTTGGATTAAAAAGACATACCCTAGTTAATTTATTGCTTTCCCAATTCATTTTGATTTTTTATTACAACAATATGTTACTATATGTAACAATATGTTAAATACAGTAACTAAATATATATAGGCACGTTTCTAATAACAATGGGGCTACATTACAAATAGCCTATAGGCTACATATATATATGATCCCAATGTATATTGTTCATATAAAAAGCCCCGTCAACTAAAGCATCAAACGTTATTCCGTTTTACCACCAGTAGATGGCAGTGATTCTCCAACAACCACCTCGTGATTTTCACTGAGACGATCAACGAAGTCTGAGTACAATCTGATTGAATGTGAAACATATCGTAGATAGGCTATGTAGACTATCTGTTTAAGAGCCCTTCGAGTAAATATGGGGTTTATTACAAGTACAAATTTGAAACACGAACGCCCTGCATCAAAGCCAGCAGGTGTAAATTTACTGCAGAAACCGAAAAAAAAAGAAATGTGTTAAACATGGACAGATGCTTTGTGTCGCCTACAACTAGTTGTTTGTATAATATAACTGCCTGGTTTTCCTTATTGGCTAGTCTGGGCTGTAGGCTATATTAACGATCAGCAAGTTAACTTGTGTATTATGGCTAAATGAGGCGTTAGTCTAGTTGGAGTCTGTGGAAAAAGGCCAGGAGGCTAAAGTTTATATTCCATGAGTTTTTCCATTAGGCCTATATTTACATATAAACATGGCAAATCACCGTTGATGATATTGCTGCAAATGTCTAGCTGTAGGCTATGCGCTTTTAGGCTACTTTTGCCAAACTGGCTACGCCTATGGAAGCGAAATATGAAAATTAAACCGAAGTGCCTGTCTCGTTCTATTAATCAGATGACCCATTGTAACATATCACGCTGCTCTTTCTCTCCCTCTCTCTGAAACCAACTCGGTAAAGACATGAGAATCCGTTCCCCCGTTTTCGTCAACCCCTCCCCGTGTGTTCAGTGAACGAACGCCTCGTCAAGGCTACACTGCCCGCCAGAGCGCCGCGCAATAACAACACACTTCTACAGCAAGGCGCAACGAGGCATCTCAGTATCGGAAGCGCTGCAAACGAGCAACAGAGAGCCCAGCTACCCTGCACGCCGTTCGGACATGAGCCCGGGGATCCGGAGATGAGGCTCCGAAATGGCACCTTCCTAACGGTCTTATTGTTCGGTCTATGCGGACTCATTTCACTCTCCTGGTACACCGCATTCAGCAATTCCAAAGGTAAGGCAGCTGTAAAAGGCGCCACGGGGCGGGGGCGTGTTGAGAATTGATGGATTAGCTATGTTGTGGTACAATTAGAGTCTCCGAGACTATATCAGACTGAAGCAATACGGATGGTGTAGGGGCTTTGTGTTTTGGAAAACGGCAGGTGGTGGCCTGTTTTGGGTATAGGTCTTGTTTTCCATGAACCATTTCGACTGCGAGGAGCATTCACCGGTGGCACCTTTGTCATGAAATTCCTTGCCTTCTTCGCCTACGCTGCCCAGGTGGTGTTTAGACATATAGCTTTCCCGTGACATTATCCATGATTTTACACTATTTATATGCAAATAATATCAGCTAAAGAAGATTAATCAAATCCTGAATCCTATGTGAGACAGTAGCCCATTGAGCGGCTGTTGTGCCGTACTGGATGCCTGGGTGATGACGCTGTTACACTTGCTTTCCCAGGCTCGTCTTCCGTCAGACGTGTGGGGTTAAGACATGCATCTTGAACGGTTAAACTTGGTAAAAGCCCATGTCACCGCATGGACACTTTATTAACTTCGAAGTTGTTCTGCAATCCAAGATATGCCCTTTTCCTTTCAATTGTTGCTTCAGTCATGCAGACACGGTTCTGGCTGCTGTGGGGTACTAGATCTCCCAGGTCTTTAATTCGTGTTCCCGGGGGTTTGGTTTCTGCTGAAGTTTTGCATCCACCAGCTCCAGAAAACGTAGAAATTCTTCAGATTAATCTAATTAGCTCAGAGAATAAACCTCCAATATGATAAAAGCCCCATTCGAAACACAACATTGTCTCAATAATTTAATCAATTTGATCAATTTAACAATGCACTCAAACCACCATCCATATAAATATATAACCTTAGAAATAAACTGCTTCTGATACTGGATTGAGTGGTTGTGGTATTCTGTCAAGACTTTGCACAATGTCCTCATGCTCAAGCCTTAGCCGTGCTTCAATACTGTATGTTAGACACAGTCACCTCTGTACACTGGAGGCAGTGATGGTGTAGACAGCAGTACACTGGAGGCAGTGATGGTGTAGACAGCAGTACGCTGGAGGCAGTGATGGTGTAGACAGCAGTACGCTGGAGGCAGTGATGGTGTAGACAGCAGTACGCTGGAGACAGTGATGGTGTAGACAGCAGTACGCTGGAGGCAGTGATGGTGTAGACAGCAGTACGCTGGAGGCAGTGATGGTGTAGACAGCAGTACGCTGGAGGCAGTGATGGTGTAGACAGCAGCCAGCAGGGCCACTGTCCGACTCAGAACGTGCTTGTGCTTGTTCGTGCGCCATCAAAAAGCTGAATTTCTCGTTTTCCATCTCCTCTGCACTCCTCCTAACTGTTTCCTCTCTTCATTTCCTGTCAAGACATCCTCCTCCTCCTACCTCCATGTCCAGTGTCATCATCATTGTTACCATGGTTTCCTGTGGAAGCGTCCTGTTCCTTGCACTGTGCTTCCTGCTTGCTGGCATGTGCAGATGAGTGGATGTGAGCCTCAGTTATTGACTCTCTGACTGATGGTAATTAACTGGGGAGGTATGCATGTGTGTGACTGCCTGTGTGTGTGTGCGTGACTGTGTGTGTGTGTGTGCGTGACTGTGTGTGTGTGTGTGTGTGACTGTGTGTGTGTGCATGACTGGGGGTGTGTGTGTGTGCATGACTGTGTGTGTGTGTGTGACTGTGTGTGTGTGTGCATGACTGTGTGTGTGTGTGCATGACTGTGTGTGTGTGTGCATGACTGTGTGTGCGTGTGTGCATGACTGTGTGTGTGTGTGTGCATGACTGTGTGTGTGTGTGCATGACTGTGTGTGTGTGTGCATGACTGTGTGTGTGTGTGTGCATGACTGTGTGTGTGTGTGTGTGCTTTCTTTGCCTTAACGCGTCCCTCAGAGCCAGCCAGCACTCTGCCAAATTAATTCAGTCTGGCAAGCAGCTAAACATGATTGCAGAACCTGTTTGATACATTTATTCCAACAAGGCCGAGAGCTGTTTGAGCTGGTTGGGTGCACCACACCAGATGTGAGCCTGATATCTACAGGGGTCCCTGGCAAATGATGCATTTGGGAAATTAAAGTATTGATATACTGAATTGAAAGCAAGGTTTTGAAAAGGTTATCAAGTGAGAGCTTGTCGGGTTCCAGGTGAAGCAAACCCTGCATGACTAAACTGGGTAAAGGAAGTGATGAGGGCGGTCAATGACTGACCACTAGCTTTGTTTTTTCAGTTCCACTGTTTTACTGTAGCTATCCTGACTTACCCGCATGTAAAGTACATTCAAAGTCAAGTCATTTCTTGAAAGGGTCTGTTTTCACTTCTTGCTTCTATCATATGGAAAGTCTAGCGAGGTAACTTCTCTACTTTCTGTTTTACCAAGTCACACTGTCATCCATTCATGTGGATACATCCATGTTCAGCTCAACACTGTGCTGAGATAAAGGAGTTGTGATGATAACAATAATGTATCATTTAGCAATGCTTTTATCCAAAGTGACATGTGGTGGGGATTTAAACCTGCAACATCTTGATCTGAAGTCAGAAGCTCTTCCATGGAGCTACACTCCATCTCTGCTGTAAAACGCCCCCCAGCCTTCCCCTCAGACTGAGGGCTGAGGGGAAGGTCTCCCTGGCTCTGCAGAGAGATGACACCTTCCTGTCGTCCAGGTCTGCCAATCTGTGTAAGGCCCATACCAGACTGATCTACACTAGATATTTCTAACCTACACAGACTCTCTTGCTCTGTCATAACACGATCAACCTGACTGTTGGAAATTCCAGGGAATTTTTCCTTCCTTCCAGTTGAAAGTCTTGATTCCTGTTTTACTTCCTGAAATAGTTTTTCTCTGATCCTGGTTGACTCATGGATGTCCCTTGAGGCAGGATGAGGCCTGAACGTTGTAAAGTGGGTTTGTCACTTAAGGGGCTACCCATGCACTTAACACACACACACACACGTAGCCACTTAAACACCCACACAGTGATACATTCACACAGCACACACACCCACACAGTGATACATTCACACAGCACACACACACACACAGTGATACATTCACACACACACACACACACACATGTGCGGCTGCATTTACACACAGGGAGATCTACGTGATGAAGCTCGTCAGCTCACACACAGTGAGAGAACAACTGCCTGCCCTCACATGCTTGGTCATGTCTCCCTGCACACACACACACACACAAACACACACACACACACAGGATCTGTCTGGTCCTGCCTCCCCTTGTTCTGTGTTCAACTGTCTTGGCTGTGTTCTGGGAGCCCTGAGGAAAGCAGATCCTCTAGGAAGCGTAGGGTGTCTGGGCCTCTCTGTCCCCGCAGAGCAGAGAGGGCTTTTCTCCTGCAGCTGAGAAAGATGAAGATCTGCACTAACCCCTGGTACCCTCTCCTCCTCTCCTCTTCCCCCCTTCTCTCCTCTTTCTCTTCTCTTTCTCCCCCTCGCTCCAGTGGGATGTGTAGAGCTAGGTATCATGTTGCCCTACTCGCCTTAGAAGATACGGATATTCCCTCTATGCCTGGACCTGTGGAGAAACTATAGGAGAGATAAGAGTGGAAACAGGAGACCGTGTGAGAGAGACTCTGTGAGAGAGACTGTGTGAGGGTGTGTGTGTGTATGAGTGTGTGTGAGTGTGTGTGAGTGTGTGTGAGTGAAAGAGATTGTGTGGGTGTAATAAGGGGTGGATGTCATCTTTTGGGAAACCGCCTGGGTAACATGAGGATGCTTTTGTCAGTTTGTCAATATTGGGAAAATCAATAGTGCTAGTGGTCTTTGAAAGTGTGTGTGTGTGTAGGCTAGTGTTTGTGTACAGATTGTGTGTGTGTTAATTTGTGCATGCAACACGTTACACATGAATAAGCCTTGCTACAAATAGCGCCTCATAGATGAAGCAACGTGAAAGATTCTCCATGAAACATAAAGGAGGACTGACAGCTAAAAAGAGCATGTTGGTTTATCTGATTCTTCCGCACGCTTTTCATGTTGAACGGATTCGTGTTGCTCCTGACGAGACAGAGAGCAGCCGAGAGGAACTCACCTGTTGTGTGCAGGTGTGTTGGTGTGTGAAGCTTTAGGGTGTGTGAGGCTGTAGTCCCAACACACACCCCAGGAGAGAAGAGGGAGGGGGGAGGGAGGGGGGAGGGGGGAGGGAGAGGAGAGTGGACCAAGGGCTTATCACCAGGCAAACAGGGTCACAACACTTCCTGTAGAGGAAGCCAGGTTTAGTGGTACAGTTCAAGTATATCACAGTATATTTTCAGTATATCACAGTATAACAGCTTTGTCAGTATAACACAATAATTCACAGTACAGTCAGTATATCACAGTATTGTCAGTATATCACAGTACAGTCAGTATATCACAGTACAGTCAGTATATCACAGTATATCACAGTACAGTCAGTATATCACAGTATTGTCAGTATAACACAGTATAACAGTATAGTCAGTATAACAGTACTGTCCTCTCTATCATGACTTCCCAGTGACCCAGCCCCCTTCCCTGCAGACCCACATGAAGCAGCAGGGCAGCAGGGCACAGCAAACAACTCCTGACATGTCTAACAGCAACGTTCCTAAACATGGGGGGCGGGGAGGAGACTGTAGTTTCTAAAGCAGGCTGGGTACTGTAGTCTTTTTCTATAGGTGTCGTCGGTCTGTACCTGGGAACAGACCGACAGGGAGTCAGGTGGCTGAGTGGTTAGGGAATCGGCCTAGTAATCAGAAGGTTGCCGGATCGATTCCCGGCCGATACCCGGCTGTGCCAAAAAATGACGTTGTGTCCTTGGGCAAGACACTTCACCCTACTTGCTTCGGGGGGAATGTCCCTGTACTTACTGTAAGTCGCTCTGGATAAGAGCGTCTGCTAAATGAGTAAATGTAACTGTGAGTCTCGTAGACTGCAGAACTGTAGTGTCTGTATGAAGCTGCTGACTGCTCTGGGCTCTGGGTTAGGATGTGATGTGACTGACTCAGACACGCGCTGGCTTTCACACACACACACATTCATAAAGACAAACGCACACATTCATAAACACACACACACCATCACCTCAACCCCCCTCCTGCTGTTCTGCCATGCTCACAAATGTTCTCTTCCTACTGTCAAGTAGCCAAAAGGGTGTGTGAGAGTGTTTGTGTGTGTGTGTGCGTGTGTGTTCCTATGCATCCCAGCCTTCCTGCTCTGACGGCCATGTGTGCAAACACCACATGCCAGCTCCAGTGGTAACCTTGACGATAACCCTGGCTTTAGGGGGTGGGAAGGCCTCCATAGTCCAGGGCTGGGGGCCGTTGTCATAGAAGCAGACTGACAATTATACATTTCCCTTTTAGACCAGCGGGTGGTTTGATAGCAGTCCATTGAGGGAGGTGTATGTGTCTGTAGTGAGTGTGTGTAATGAAAGATTCGAACCCCGATCTCCCACACGCACACAGTCAGCTAATGGCGCCATTATTTCAGTCCTTCGGTGGCGGTCGTTCCGTCCCCGGGAGGTCCGTGCTTCCCGCTGGTTCTTTAACAGCCAACCCTCACTAGACTAGCCAGACTATGCTACGCTACATGAGTGAGCCACTGTCCGAAAGAGAGGAAGTGCTTAATGTTCTCTTTCTGAGTTTATCTGATGGCGAGGCCTGCTTCAGGCATTTCCTTCTGCTATATTAGTGTCTGGTCTCCTGCTATAGCTCTTCGAGCGCTACACAATGTCCATTACCCTCCGAATGAACGCTTTATTATATGGTTTAACTGTTTAACAACGCGCAGGCGAAGGTCTTAAAACCAGCCGTGAGATGGTTCGCTAGATCTGATTCTTACCCAACAGGAAATAGGGGCTATTTAACCATATCAACAGCATTGTAGACTCGTTTAATTACATTCTTTATTACCTTATTTTCATAAAACCAAATTGCAATTTAGGCCTTATATAAGCTGTGAAAATGAATGAACCGCCATGCCGTTGTTCGCTCAAAGAACGTGTGGCTCAGGGTCGGCTCTGGTGTGGCTAGCTGAACTGGACGGGAATGTTAGTGGAACAGTGATTTCGTCTGTTTGACAGGAGTCAAACAGACGAAATCCAGGCGGTGCGCTGTTCTGATGTTCAGCACCGCTTGCTCCTGAGTGAAACGACGATTATATTTCCTCATGAATTATGCATGCACCGGCCACTGGAATATGAGCTCCGCTAAAATAGTGTCCTCCCTTTCATTGCCATTATCAGATTGTTGTTAAACATTGATACAATACCACTGATATTCAGCGGTTCATTACAGAGGTGGTTAACCCTGGTTAAACATTGATTATGGTAGCCTACTAGCAAGAGCGTCAGTGCCCAGGGGCCCTTTGGGGTAGCCTACTAATCTGGTTTTGCCTATAGTCTGGACTGTGGACATATTTCAATGGTCATCCCCCGCGCGCCTGGATTGCTTTTCGAATTGGATGTTTAAACCTTGGCGGAATCAAACCTAAAACTTTAGATTTTGTTCGTTGGCAAGCTCTCTCTTTCCGTGTAGGCTGTGTGCGCGCTAGTACGCGCCTCTTCGGCGGTACCGACTCCTAATAGAGAAACGCTGAGTCTGAGCCCATGGCGGGAAAGGACACAGTTAATTATTCATTGCTCAAGTGCCCTGCGTGGCGTCCTCCAAACAGCAGAGGAACGCCTGAAACCGAGTGGACAACCGAGCCGGCGACCAACTATGTTTTATTTACGGTCACTCCCCCCCTGCCCACCTGCTGTTTTCGGGTTCTGATGAATACTAAATGTTTGTTGTTGTGTTTGTAGAGAGTGTTTGTTTGTAGGGAAACCCTAGAGATGAATCGTTTTGTTTCCAAGAGGGACGCAAGCATATAGGACTACAAGGCAGTAGCCTAATTATTCTGAACAAACTGCTATGAGGACATCGGCTGTCGCAGTCGATATAAAGAGACACAGCGTAAGAATGTCACATGAAAGTTGGTATTCAAGATTTAATTTATTGTTTATTCATTTTTTACGGGGCAGATGATCTTTATTAACCCTCAAACTCTTATTAGCCGTCAGAATCAGTCAATGTGCCACTGAAGACAACCAGGCAGGCTAACTTTAAGCATGACATTTTAACCTGTCGTGAAGAAAGCATGCAGCGTAAGCAACAAAAGATAACACCATGCAAGTTTTGGTCTGTGAAAGCAAGACTGGGTTTGCATTTTCAAGCACTTTGAGAAAGAGGAGGGCTGAGTGTGATGGATGGTGCAGGTTGTTTGAGCTGCCGTCGAACTGACTGAGTCTCTGATGGAAAGCTCTGGTGCCAGGTGCGTTACAGCAACTTATTAATCCTGGGAGAACTGAAAAAAAAACAGGTGTGGTAGGCCGACTAAAATCAAACTTTTGCCGAAGACACAAACAAGAATATATGCTTGGGGGGGAGCCCTTTAACCCTGTAAGACCCAACCCTACAACTTCAACATCACCTTTAGTTCTCCAAAAATACATTTGCAAATAAGATTTCTTTGGCACAACAACATTTCCATAACCAATGGGTCCTATTGTCTTGCCTTGCAATGCTAATGGTTAAATTTGGTCTTTCAAAAAAAAAAGACATTTGCAATTAAAGAGCTAAAGGTGACGTTGTAATTCTACAACAAGGGGTCTTACAGGGTTAAGGCATGAAATACTAGGAACTTGATGGAGCTGTAAACGGAAAGGCGTAATCTCCCCATCGCTGTGCTAGGTTTGGTCCTGCTCTCTGATTTATTCATCGTCAAAACTAGTGTTATATCTGCAAACTGCGTCTGACGGGAGATCTGGTGAAGAAAATAACAGTGAGAACCTGTCCGGCTTCTCTTTAAGAAGGCCGTTTTATAGCATTTGTGTAGGGTATGCACTTGTGTTTATCCCAGATCAAACATTATAGCGCCCTGCGATTGTCTCGACAATGAAGGGCGCACTATCAATAATATATGTCGTTATTATCGTTACTAGTAAGGGGGTGTCGGTATTTCCCTGGCTCGGTATCAGGCCTGTAATGCAGCTCGTGGTGGTCGCCATGACAGCGGAAAGCTGTTGCGTGTTGGCTGGTCTAGCAGGGCCCGAGCGCAGGCGGTGGCAGCGTCGCTCCTAATTTAGACACATCATCTGGCCCGCGCGGTTTGTCGCTCATTATACAAGCTGGCTTTGAGCCAAAGACTACATTATGCAAGCGTGCAGACGCGCGCATGCATAGCTTACACAGACACGGGCCCGCTACGACACTGACAGACACACACACACCATAAAATCGTAACATATACAGTCCTTCAAAACAGATTGGGCTCTTACAGGTAGCCAGGTGGCGTTCATTGCTAATTAAAGAGTCTGCTGTCTAACACTCGATAACCATATGGGAACATCCAGCAAACATCAGCACACTAGTGCGCACTCCCAGTGCGCCGCGCTCACACCACGCTGAGGCGGGTGCTGTTTTTCTACAGTGTTTCTGTCAACAAATCAGTCATCTGGGAGGTCTGTGTCTGCAAAGTACTACGCTAATGCCTGCACAGTAATGGCAAGTTTGTGTGTGTGTGTGAAGGTGTGTGTCTACCTGACAGCCTGCTGGTTGTGTGTTGCTTGTTGTCATTGTCTTGAGGAATCAGGCCTGAACATGTAGTGTCTGTGCTGGACAGGGTGTGATGGGTCCTGTGTCCAGAGCTGGGGGAGGACTGAGGGAGACAGACATGGAGAGGAAGATGGTTGAGAGTGAGAGGAACTCTGTGATATTGAGGGAGAGACATTGGGGGAGGAAGGGAGAGTGGAGAAGAGAAGGAGAGAGAGAGAAATGGAAAGTGTGGAGTGGGGGAAGAAAGAGTGGAGGGAGAGAGAGAGGGAGGGAGGGAGGGAGGGAGGGAGAAAAGGAGAAACGGGGGAGTGTGTTCCAGTAGCTTCCTGCTGGAGGCATCAGGAGGGCAGCATGTGCCTGGGAGATCATGTGACTGCTGGGACCTGAGAGATCATGTGACTGCTGGAGCCCGGGAGATCATGTGACTCCTCACTGTGTTTCTTACAACAAAGCTGCCAACGCCAAGAGAAGGTAGAATAAATCCCTCCAGAAAGGAAGGACACATACACACACACTGTTTCCTGTCCCATAGCTCTAGCAGGAAGTTATGTTTTTTTTCCTCAGGATGCAACACTCCTGTGTAGGGCTGTCTCATCCAGTACCCTGCTGGGTGTCTTTGTTGTGTGTGTGTGTGTCTCTGTAACATTAGTTAACAGGGAAGCACACACACCTGTGTGATCCTGACAGGTGCTGGTGTGAAGCATGTCTCTCCTGCCACTTTCGTCAATGACATTTTTGTGAAAATGTCTCAACACTTGTCACAAAGATGGATCTGCCTACCCAGTGTGATGGTGTTCCGTTTAGTGGTGAGTTTCTCAGGGAGGACTGGAGTGTGACTGCTAGTGTGTGTGTGTGTATCACTCTGGTGGGTAAGTGTCTTTGAGTGTGTACCTCAGATGGATGTGAAGTCTGTTCTCTTAGACAGTGATAGTGAGACAGTGCTGGGATCACTTGGATGCTGTTCAGGCCATGCCTGTGATGCACACACACACACACACACACTCTGTCACACACACTGTCATTGATCTCATTCTGTCCACTGGTCCACAATCAGTTTTGGTCTTCTGTTGGGCGGACCAGGGAGAGGAGAGAGGAGGAGGGAGACTGTCAGGGCGGACCAGGGAGAGGAGAGAGGAGGAGGGAGACTCAGGGCGGACCAGGGAGAGGAGAGAGGAGGAGGGAGACTCAGGGCGGACCAGGGAGAGGAGAGAGGAGGAGGGAGACTCAGGGCGGACCAGGGAGAGGAGAGAGGAGCGGGGAGACTGTCAGGGCGGACCAGGGAGAGGAGAGAGGAGGAGGGAGACTGTCAGGGTGGACCAGGGAGAGGAGAGAGGAGGAGGGAGACTGTCAGGGTGGACCAGGGAGAGGAGAGAGGAGGAGGGAGACTGTCAGGGTGGACCAGGGAGAGGAGAGAGGAGCGGGGAGACTGTCAGGGCGGACCAGGGAGAGGAGAGAGGAGGAGGGAGACTGTCAGGGCGGACCAGGGAGAGGAGAGAGGAGCGGGGAGACTGTCAGGGCGGACCAGGGAGAGGAGAGAGGAGCAGGGAGACTGTCAGGGCGGACCAGGGAGAGGAGAGAGGAGCCACATTGCTGCTGCTGTCTCCTCGCTGGGCTGGCCATCTGCTGCTGCTAGATCTGTCTTCCACCGTGGCACTCTGCGGACACACCAAGGGTGGGCATGAAGCAGAGCGAGGGAGAAGAGGAGAGAGAGAGAGGGAGGGAGGGAAGGAGGGAGAGAGAGGGGGAGGGAGAAGGAGAAGGAGAGAGAGAAGGGGAGGGATAAGGAGAGAGAGAAGGAAAGGGAGTGACAAAGAGGGGGGGAGTGAGATAGACAGACGGAGAGAAAGTGGGTGTTTGTGTGACTGGTATTTGTAGAGATGTAGAGTGTGTGTGTGTGTCTCTGGAGACTGTCAGCCTATACTCTAGTCTGTCTCTTTCACCATATAGAAGAGATGAGTTTGTGTAAGACCTCTTAGGCTGTATGTGCGTTGATCCATAACTATCCTGGGTTTTGTGTAATAAGGGGTAGTGTAGTAAGGGTTGAACATGGCATGTCTCTCTCGTCTATCCATTCTGCTCGGATAGTGAGCTGCAATTACCGCTGTTTCTCCACACAGAGCCAACCATCTGCTATGAGAGGAATCTCTTTCATACTGACACTTAGCTTGTGTGTGTGTGTGTGTCCGTGCGTGCGTGCAAGTGAGAGAGACAATAAATGTGTGTATGAGAGAGACATTGTGTGTGTGTGCGAGAGATAGGAATACAGTGTGTGTGAGTGAGAGAGAAGTGTGTGGTCAGTGTGGATGTGTGTGTGTGGTCAGTGTGGATGTGTGGTCAGTGTGGATGTGTGTGTGTGTGGATGTGTGTGTGGTAAGTGTGGATGTGTATGTGGTCAGTGTGGATGTGTGTGTGGTCAGTGTGGATGTGTGTGTGGGTGTGTGTGTGTGGATGTGTGTGTGGTCAGTGTGGATGGCATCACCAGTAAGGAGGATCTGCCATGTTCAGTCATGTGATCTCTACACCATGTAAGGGATTCTGGGCTACTTGCCCAACCATCCACTGTTTACCGTTATACTACCACTGAGCCTCTCACACACACACACACACACACACACACACACACACACACACACACACACACACACTGTTTAACAGTTAAACACAGACAGTACCCACACACACACACACACACACACAGTTAAACACAGACAGTACCCCCCACACACACACACACACACACACACACACAAATGCTGTAGACTGGGAACCAAAGAACATATCCACATACTCACACAAACATAATCAAGAGAGAAAGAGACACACACACAGACACACACCACCTCAGCTGAGGACCCTGGCAGGGTTGGTCATGTTATCTGGGGTGTGTGTTCGTGAGGCTGGGAGGTGACATCCTAGAAAGAAGATCCGCCAAGCCTCTGTAGCGAGGGATTTATCGCTCCTGTCCCAGGAATGTAATCAAGGCCTGCCTGGACCACCTCGGCTTGCCATCCCCATCAGGGTCGACACACCGCAGTCAGAGCCAAGATGGATGCCATGGTCGTCCTCCTTCTCTCATAAACACATTGTCTTGGTGCCTGGCTGCAGAGCCAACATGGAGACCTGGTAATCCTTGGTCTCTCATGAGCCCATTGACATCAAGCCAATTCAGATGAAATGCAACAGGAGCCAACATGGATGCCATTGTTGCCCTCATGCTCCTGTAGCCCCATTAACTCTCAGCTAAGCTGTGGTGCAACAGAGCCAACATGGACGCTTTGTCATCATCCTCCCCCTGTCCCATTGCCTCCAAGCCGGCCAGCCCTGAATCCTTGCTGCAGAGCCAAAACGGATGATGGTTTAAAAAAGCAGTGGAGACTGACGTAAAGAAAACACAGTTCCTGATCTTAGAGCGATCAGTGAAGTACAGCTTGAGCCCCGGAGCCAAAATGGCTTTTTCCCTCCTGACAGCTTCAGCGACAAGCGCCAACATGTTTGTTGTCGAAGCAATTTGAACAACTGGGCTTTCTCTGGGCCCCAGCTTGGAGCAGGTGCTTCTAAACAAGTCTCTAAACCCCTTTTCAAACTGTCAGACCACTATTTATTACACTGCTAGCGGGGGCTACAGCATGATATTCTGTTGCTAGCTCCTTTTATGTGAGCGCTTCATCCTAAACACACACGTTCTGAAAGCCTAGCTACTTCCCAGCTCATATCAGGCCACTGTACTCCCCATGTTAGCTGAGGAATATTCTGGCAGAATGCAAACCAGCCTCATCCTGTGAGGAAAGGTGGTGGAGGGGGGGGGGGGGTGAGGGTGGATGAGTGGGGGTGATGAGGGGTTGGGGTGAGGGTGGATGTGTGGGTGTGATGAGGGGTTGGGGGGGGGGATGTGTGGGTGTGATGAGGGGTTGGGGGGGTGTGTGATGAGGGGTTGGGGGGTGTGGAGTAGTGAACTGGTTAGTCAGACAGTCTGTACAGCCCCCGAGCTACTGGCCTCATTACCACAGAAACCTGACCTTTGATCCTGAAAAATACCTGCAAGGCGTGTGGGGGATGCTCTTTTACCAGAGGCACAGACCCCACCTCTCTCCTGCCTCTCCCCTGTCTCTCTCATGCCTCTCTCCCCTGTCTCTCTCCTGCCTCTCTCCTGCCTCTCTCCTGCCTCTCCCCTGTCTCTCTCCCCTGCCTCTCTCCTGCCTCTCCCCTGCCTCTCTCATGCCTCTCCCCTGCCTCTCTCCTGCCTCTCTCCTGCCTCTCTCATGCCTCTCCCCTGCCTCTCCCCTGCCTCTCTCCTGCCTCTCTCCTGCCTCTCTCATGCCTCTCTCCTGCCTCTCTCCTGCCTCTCTCATGCCTCTCCCCTGCCTCTCTCCTGCCTCTCTCCTGCCTCTCTCCTGCCTCTCTCCTGCCTCTCTCATGCCTCTCCCCTGCCTCTCCCCTGCCTCTCTCCTGCCTCTCTCCTGCCTCTCTCATGCCTCTCCCCTGCCTCTCTCCTGCCTCTCTCCTGCCTCTCTCATGCCTCTCTCCTGCCTCGCAGAGCTGAGTGGGGCTGAGAGGAGAGAGACAGACTCAGCCTACCTCAGGGAGGGTAAATTAAGTGCGTCTCGTATTGGGAGGATGCTGTGTGAGTGTCAAAGACAGACTTATTTATGAAGCACATTTAAAAACAACAACAGTTTTCCAAAGTGCTGTGTGTGTGTGTGTGTGTGTGTGCACAGAGAGAGACAGAAAGAGAGCAGGAGAGAGAGAGAGATAAAGAGCGTGAGAAAGGGAATGTATTTTATCCTTGATGACCTGCTTGTTGTGATACAGACAATGACAAAGTGGACTGCACTGTAGATCTGAGGGCAACCCCTTTCCCAACCCCCGCCTCCCCCCCCCGCCCCCCCCCTCCCCCCCCCCCCCCCCCACACCTCCTTCCTCTGCATGCATCTCTTTTCAAGGTCGCTCCATCTCAAACCATCTCAATGGTTCCACCTCATATTGTAGATAGGAGTTCCCACCAATCTACCAGTCGACCTCTGGTCTTTGTACTCAGGAGCGTGTGTGTGTGTGTGCGTGTGTGTGCGTGTGTGTGTGTCAGAATAGCGTTGATCAGGCTGGACCAGACATCCTGATTTAATGAGTCACAGGAGAAGAAACGCCATGTCTTGTTTCAGTTTTAATAGCTGCTATAAATAGTGTTCTTAGACGGCTAAAGTCATCTTTGGTCTGTGTTAAACTGTTAACGAGAGAAGAGGAAGGGTCATCGTCACAGAGTTCTGGTTTAGGTGTGTTGTGTTTGGGTTTCTTATTAACACCTTGTCTCTGGGTTGTAATTTGTGGGCATGCTCTAACATGTTAGCATACCATGAACACATCTCATTATGTTTGTGTGTGGTGCCTCTGAAATACAACAAGACCTGTGTATGTATGTGTGTGTGTGTGTGCGTCATGCTTCTGAAATACAACAGGGCCTTTGTGTGTGTGTGTGTGTGTGTGTGTGTGTGTGTGTGTGTGCGCGCGGGTGACTAGCTAGACCCTCAGGGACCCTTAGACACGCTCTCTATATATAGAGCACAGCTCTCCAAATGTCCACACTGGTCTCCTCAGTGTGAATCAGCAGACCACACCCCTGCAGGTCTACTGGCCCCACGACACACCTGACGACACTCTCTCTCTTCTCTCTCTCCTCTTTCTTCTCTTCTCTCCTCTCCTCTTCTCCCTCTCTCCTCCCCTCCCCTCCTCTCTCTCTCTCTCTCTCTCCTCTCCCCTCCCCTCTCTTCTCTTCTCTTCTCTCCTTTCTCTCTCTTCTCTATCATAGCGAGTCATAGTAAGCCTGTTATTATGTGTTTTTGTCTGTGTGTGGGTCTGGTTCAGTTTGCATGCGTCTGTGCTGGTGCGATTTCAGACTAAAAGAGAGCCGTGACAGGCTCTAGCTAGGGTGCCTCTGCGTATGTTAGCAGGCAGGTTCAATCAGAATTTCAGGGTCACTGGAAGAGCTTTCATCCTTCCCTCTTAAGGATTCAGAAGAATCGATGAATAGTCCTCATTGAATGCGTCCCCATTTTCATACTGATGTGAAAATGCTCTCTGTGGTCTCCCTAGAAAAAACAATGCACACACACGTACACACATGTACATACACACACACACACATACACACATGTACATACACACACACACGTACACACATGTACATACACACACACACGTACACACGTGTGTCTCTCCTTCAAGGTGGAGTTGAGGTAATTGGTTGGTCTTAAGGTGCCCCTGTAGGTCTGGCCCCTTTCTGAAGAGCCAGCTGTGTGCTGTAAACACCAGCAGCTTCCTGTAAGGAGGAGGAGGAGAGGCGGGGGAGGGGAGGGGAGGAGGGGTAGGAAGGAGGTGTAGAGGGGAGGAGGGGTAGGGAGGGAGGCTAGGAGGAGTAGAGGGGAGGGGGAGGGTAGGAAGGAGGCGTAGAGGGGAGGAGGGGTAGGGAGGGAGGCTAGGTAGAGTAGAGGGGGGGAGGGTAGGAGGGGTAGGGAGGGAGGGAGGGAGGGGTACGGAGGGAGGATAGGAGGGGGGGGGAGGGTAGGGAGGGAGGCTAGGAGGAGTAGAGGGGAGGAGGAGGATGAAGAAGACGGGTAGACGAGGAGGGCAGGAGAGAGGCAGCAGCCTCCATTACACAATCCCTCCTATTCAGAGCGAGTTACCTGAGCCTCTTCACCTCCTCTACTGAGGCAGAGAGGCAGAGAGGCAGAGAGGCAGAGAGGCAGAGAGGCAGGGCGTGAAGAAAGAAGGAGAGTATCAGGTGAAGTTGTCACCAGAAGCTCAACCAAGGTGAGGCTGAATGTGTTAGGCTGGGTGGGCTGTAGAGATCCTGGATTCCAGCCCGGAGAGGGAGGGGGAGGGGGAGGGAAAGAGGAGAGGAGGGCTTTCAGGGGGTCGAGGCAGACTGACACGACCAATAAAGAGCTGATTGGCCGACAGAGATAAGCATCTCCTTGAGCTCTCTGGTTGCCGTCTCCACCATTTAGCAGCCTGTCCATCAATCCTCAGTTCCCACGGAAACAATGACCGCCCTGTCCCTGTGGTTTGTCCTTAAAAAGGTTTCAGAGACCGGCGTGAGAAGGAAAGTTCCAGAACACAACTGGCCATCGCCAAGTCTAACTGTCACGGGGAAAAAAAATTCTGTCCGTACAGCTAGTTTCAGAGACAGTTGCAGAAGGACTCGAGTATATCACCCTGTCACCAGGGTGATATGTTTACTGTATCTCTACCCTTTCCCCAAGTGTAAATAGATCCACACAGGGCCTAACCTCACCCCCCACAGCACACACACACACATGCATGCACACACACACACTTGCGCACACACACATGCACACACATGCACACACGCTGTTACTGTGAGAACCTGTCCCATAGGGTGTGTGTTACTGGGGTGTTCCTAAAATATTCGCCAAGTGTTTTACGACCATGTCAAGCTCAGGTGTAAGTAAGCAAGCTGGGGCACGCACACACACACACCACACACACACACCACACACACACACCACACACCACACACACACCACACACACACGCCACACACACACGCGCTGTGTCCAGGCCCTGTGGCTGTGTTTCATCTTATAAACACCTGGAGTGAGGATGTGGATTTAACATGATACAGGAGATCCAGCTGTCAGCCAGCTGAAAGAGACACCAGCTGAGGCAGAGGGGAGCCTCACTGGGTCGGGATTCCTCCTCAGTGCTGTGTGTGTGTGATGTGTGTGTTCATGTGTGTGTGGTGTGTGTGTGTCTTCTCTCTGCCCCTAACTAGTCTGTGGAACATCTGGATGTTTGAAATGGTTAAATTGTTTGAATTAAGTGAGTCGTTAGCGAGATTAATTGCAGGGAGAGGCCAGATGGAGAGAGGAGCCTGTACAGGACACAACCAGCCTACCTACTGTGACACACACACACACATATAGGTACACACACATATAGGTACACATACATACACACACACAGATATAGGTACACACCTTACACAAGTTGCATTCATCTAATACATAGAAACCCATCCTGTCATGCGTTGACCTGACACGTTCAGACATGCTGAACTCACTCACACTCCAGGTCCATGAGGGGACGTTAGCACAGTACTGGTATTGTTTGTGGAGAGAACCCAGGTCTGTCTGTGTGTGTGTAGTGTGTTTACACTTCAGTGAATGTGTGGACAGACTCTCCAGTCAAAGTCCAGGCCCGCTCCCTGGATGGTGGTAGCAGCCCTCAGCCCAGAGGCCAACTGTTCAGTAAACCAACATTTTGTAATCTGAACTCCTCTCACTTCTCTAGCCCCGCTCTCGACCGACACATGAAGGAAACCCAACAGTACTTGGTTTGTCACTGTCGTTGGATGTGATGTGATTTCAGCAGAGATGGGGACAGTGAATGTGTTGTCCAGTGATGAGGAGTGAGATGGAGGCCTTGCTCTGTTAGAGGAGAGATTACTCTTATCAGCCTCTGCAGAGTTCAGGCACAGACCAATAAATAATCCCTTTATCATTTTAGGACAGAGCAGGCTATATCACCTCACTGGCCAGAACAAGCAGTTTTAGTTCCTCCAAACCCAAGATCTGACCATCTCCTCATCTCTGCTTCCTGTCACAGAGGGCCAGATCCTGTTTCCCAGCATGCTTTGTTGTCCCCGTGGTGATGTGTAGGTGGAGAGGGCCGGCCTCCGAACAGTTCAAGGTTGCTGGTAAATAACGTTCCATTCGGGTGGAAAGCCATCAGGGTGAATGAATGTTCCTGACTGTATCCCTAAAGGCTCTTATCCCCTCTGTGCCCCATCACTGATAATGCTGCACTGTGTCTACTGAGTGTGTGCACATTGTATCTGGCTGTGTGTGTGTGTTTATCTGTGGTGTGTGTGTGTGTGTCTACCATGGTAAATACCACAATAGCTCAGCCATCATGACGGTTCAGTCAGATTGTATGGATGCTCTGTCTTATTAAGCAGGAATGGATACATGAATCCTCTGCTCTCCTCCGGCCCAGGCCAGAGTAGTACCGCCGACACACTTTAACTCGACATCACGAGTTAAAACCACTCTGTCATCCCCTGTCGCTCCTGCACCGCCCCCCATCATCACCCCCCCCCCCGCCCCCCGCCCCCGTCAGCACCCCCCCGCCCCCCATCATCACCCCCGCCCCCCGTCATCACCCCCCCGCCCCCCGTCATCACCCCCCCGCCCCCCGTCATCACCCCCCCGCCCCCCGTCAGCACCCCCCCGCCTCCCATCATCACCCCCCGCCCCCCGTCAGCACCCCCCCGCCCCCCGTCAGCACCCCCCCGCCCCCCATCTTCACCCCCCCGCCCCCCGTCATCACCCCCCCGCCCCCCGTCATCACCCCCCCGCCCCCCGTCATCACCCCCCCGCCCCCCGTCATCACCCCCCCGCCCCCCGTCAGCACCCCCCCGCCCCCCATCATCACCCCCCCGCCCCCCGTCAGCACCCCCCCGCCCCCCCGTCAGCACCCCCCCGCCCCCCGTCATTATGAGAAAGGGTTCTCCCTGGCTCAGCGAGGGGGGTTATTCTCCGCTCAGGAAACCGCAGAGCGCGGGCTGCATCGACCGCCTGTGTCTGAGGTACCCGGCAGGGCAAATGCTTGTGAGCTCTGACAGACCACAAGATCTGACCTCCACCCCCATCATCTGGCCCGGCCCGCAACACCTCAACACTCTCAATCTATCTCTCTCTCTCTCTGTATCTCCCTCTCTTCCCATCTCAGGTGGCCTCTCTCTTGCTCCTCACTGCTCTCTCCCTCTTACTCTCCCTCTCTTTCTCCATCTTTCTCTCTCTCTCTCCCTCCCTCCTCCAGTCTCTGGTGGGCAATTTCTCTCCTGCTCCCTCCTTTAAGCTAGATACCATGAATCCTAGTGTGGGTTATGTGTGTGTGATGGGTGTTTTTAAGGCAGTCTCTGTTCCATTGGGGAGGTGGTTGTGGTGCGGTCCTGCTGACATGGCTGTCAGCGTACTGGGTCTGGTGACAGAACTGGCAAGTAGGGAAGGCTGCCTTCCCACGTCTTAACTGGAGCTTTCAACCTCCAAACCTTCCCTCTCCCTCGTCTTGGCTCACCACAGGGCTCTGTACCCCTCTCTGGTGCCCCTCCAGCTGCCTGCTGAGTGGGTTGGCTCGGTCGCGTCCAATCCTGTGTTGTCTGGACAATGATTGGTCCCCTCGCCCCTAGCTGAGCCACTGATTGGCTCCACTGGGCCTCCAGTTATATCTCTCTGTTGCCATGAGTCATAAGTTGTGAATTAGTTTGACAAGCTGACAGTAAAAGTGTTGACAAGCTTTTCCTTTTGGACTGCGTTTGTATTTTATGAGAGCTTGAGTTTGAATAGAAAAAAACTACTTGTATTCATAATATTGATATTGTGTTAGTCTTGTTATTCAAATTCACTTAAATGTCTGAAAGACTGTCTGCCAAATGTTACGTAAATTGGACTCTCAAACATTATTCAAATTTCAGTATTTTACCGAGTTCAACACAAAAACAAATTAATTCTCCCTTACTTTGTTAGCAGCTTAATGGAATTACTTTAAATCAACAAAGACGAACAACGGAGCATAAAGGGAACGTGTATTTTCTCTGGTGAAAAACGGTATTCAGTCAGAATCCCCGCAGATCAGCGAGCCAATCTTCTGATTATCCTGCGTCTCTGAGCAAAGACGGACAGATGGCTCCACAACAGACCCACTCCGGCTGTCAATCACGTTGTTAGGTAGCTTATCCAAGCTCTCCTGCCTGTCCTAGCGAGACGTGTGAACGGTCCAGTTCCTTCCCAGCGCCCCAGGACGGAGATGCCGTCAACGGGATTAGACTGTCAGTCAACGATGGGCCTCATTCCCATTTTCGTTCTGCTGCGGGAAAGCGCCTTTACGAGACTGGTCGAACTGACGTTTTTCAAAGCGAGGTTCAGATCCGCTTTGTGCCCAAGAAAACGTAGCATCCTCCGGGTCAAATTAAAACTGTCAACACCAAGAATAAGTTACTTCCAACCTCCTCTTTGTCAATGTACTTTTCGAAAGAACAAAAAGTTAGAAACTGACTCGGCGCGCACAACAACTCCTCCGCCAGCGATTAGGGAGAACTCGTTCACGTCAACAGGGACTTGCACAGGAATTTTGAAGGGCAGTTGCTCTGGCCTGAAAACCCCCAACCCCCCCCCCCCCCCTCCCCCAACCTTAATCATAGATAGATGGAGGGAGGGAGATGGAGGGATGGGAAAGAGACTGTCAAAGACAGAGTTTGACTGTATTGAACAAAAAGACCCGATTGTGAAAGAAAAGGAGAGGAAGAGGGAGGGATCTCCACATGAACAGAAGGTCAGACAGCTAATGGCTTGCTGCCTCTTAGTATCTGCCTCTATATCTGCCTCTTAATATTTGCCTCTGCCACTATACGTAAGGAGATTAGTGGTCCTCCCCAGGGCTCAGAGGACCATCAGGGACGGCCAGAGAGGTTTCTGTGGGGCTAATGCAAGACCTCATGGTCTCTAGGGCAACCAGATGTATCACACAATTCTGTCACGCAATACATTTGTTTACAGATAACACAGTAGTTTTCCATAAACATTTGAATTGATAAAACTATGGAAATTACTTTGCGTTAAGGTTGAAAAACCAACACATCCCTGGAAACTGGACTTGGTTTGTTTGAGAGTGACCGGGCAGGTTTGGGAGGTGAGACATTCCTCGAATGGTTTAGTTTTGTCTTTATGCAGCTTTATCTTGCTACTGAGAACTACCATTCCCAGTATGTCTCTGGATCTCTATCCAAATTGTGAAATGTTACGTGGATATGATCATAGGCGTACACAAACAAACACACACACACAGACTGTCACATACTCCCCTAGCACACACACACATCCCAGCACATACACACTCCTAGCACACACACACACTGTTACACACACACCCAGTGTGTGAGATGTAGTGTCTTCTGCTTAAAAGGCCCTTCAGACAGTCTAAGGGTATCTGGAGAGACAACCTCTTCCTCTGAACACGTGGTGACTGGTCCTCAGACTCTCATCTCAGGAAGTCAGAAACAAAACAAAACAAGTTAAAAAAAAACAAAGAGAAATGAAGAAACAGAAATGTGATTAGTCGTCCATTTTCATGCTCCATTTACCAAAATGGCTCCAAAGGAAAACACACACAAGTAATTAAGACACAAACCCAGATTGATAATGTACAACCCTGGACTAACTCCAAGACAAAGACCAACATCAATCCCATCTATCTTGTCTTAATGCCCAAAGGAACCATAGTCTTATTTGACTTTGGGTATCTGATTCAGCAAAGCATTCGTCTTATCTTTTCTGCACTTCAACCAGGGACAGCACCAACCCAATGCAGACAGGAAGTATGGGGCCAGAGAGGCCTCTCCTGTACCCCTGGAAGTCCCTGTGGGATTGTGGGAAACGGAGTTCTCCTTCCCTCTGCACCCTCCCTGCTCGATTAGCAGCACATAAAGGATGTGTATGTTTACATCCATGCTCCCTGCAGGTCATATCTCAAGATGGAGAGGTAATTATGGAGGAGGGTTGGTTTAACGAGTAAGCAAGTGTTTACAGCTTTAGAGAGAGAGACCAGGGAGGTTAATCACAAACTGGGAGGGTCAAAAGGTAGCTAATGAATTGGAGGTATGTGCAAAACACACAACGCAGACTGCATGGGAACGGACTGCTTTATGAGGGCTGTGTGGTGGTGGGTGGCCTTTCAAAGACCCTACAGAAAACAGCCTTATAAGGTGTCTACGCCTCGCTCTCTGAGGCATTGTTCAGTAGTCGACAGGAAGAGACTTTGTTTTATGTGGAATGATGTGTTCTGTGAGGAGAGAGTGTGTCCAGGTTGTTTTGGTTGAGTCGTAGCCTCGGGGCTTGTGACAGTTGAATGACGGCCAGGCAACACACTGGACTGAACCTGTTCTCAGAAAAACGGGATCTGTATTTTCAGTACGATTGGATCCGAGTCTCTTTGTTATTATTTGTTTATATGTGGTTATTTGCTATGTAAGTAGTGAGGAAATCGAGTTCTCCAAATTGAATTGAAAGCTCCAAATGACCTTTTTCAGTCTGAAGCATCTTACCTCAGGGACGTTAACGTCAGTGCACTAGAAGAGATCTTCTGTTGGGTTGGAATTGTAGGTGATTGACATAATAGCCCACTATCATAGGGCAAGCAGCCCCTAATTTCTCTTCATTGCTCCATCAACAGATGTAATTGACTAGTTCAGCGTGTTTCATCTCGCTATTGGAAGAATAGATTCAGTAGCTGCAGACATAGGAACTGTCAAATCCGGTTCCAGGCATTTCCATTCTGGACTTGTGCCCTTTTCTCTTCTCCTTCCTCTTGATTCGTGCTCCCTGACGTGGTTTATTTGCCAGCAGAGCAGGTGGAAACCCTGAGGGCCAACGATCATGCCAGCCCAGCCCATGTCACCTGTTTCAGCTTTCAAAACAAATGTACCCAGTCATGTTTTCTATACAAATGAGTGGTCTGATCATGACCGATGCAAATGTATGTGGTTTGTTGGTTTACCACAAAGACCCTGTGTTGCTTTTGAAATGTCAATTGAGGGATTGTCATAGTCGCAGCTAGTGGGGAAAATGTACCTCTCTAGTTTGGATGTGGTGGTCTCATTTGCAACATGGAAATGAGACCATACAAGACACAGTCTGAAACAGCCATGTTACCAATGACTTGCGATAACTTTCAATATTATTCAGTACTGGTCAAGTATGTTGTATTGTGTCCAATGTTGAAACCAGAGCATGAAGCTAATAATTGCCGGTAAATATGTCTTATAAGGTAAGCAGAAGGCTTGAAATATAAACATCTGTACTGGTAAAGGTTTCTCAACAGAAAATTCCATCAGTGCTCTCTAAAATTAAACAAAGCAATTTAAACAACCAATGAAGCAAGTCATTAACCACTTAACTTTATTTATTTTGTATAATTTTCTTTTAAAATGTGTTTTCCGTTTGGCACTTAAATCAAAGTGCAGAATGAAGTTCAGGTACTGGACGGCTGATCTCGGTTCAGATCTATTCAAGAGAACTTGTCAGGAAATTGGACCTTAATCTCATCTCAGTCGCTTTACTGTGACAATCTTGTTTCACTCTCTACCAATCCTTTGTAAGTTCAGCCTCAGTTAACGGACACACACACACACGCACGCACACACACACACATTGTGATGGCTGAACATGTCCTATCCTTTCTTCTCCTCCGATAGGTTTTTTCATCAATCACTTCTCCTGTCGTCCTCCTCAATACTCTCTCCATCTCTTACTCCCTGTCTTGTAATATGCTTTGCCTTTCTTGCTCTCTCTCTGTCTCTGCCTCTTTCCCTCTCTTTATCTCTCCATCTCCATCCAACTCTTACGTTTGTCTTTTCATCTATTACCTTCTCTCTGTTTCCTTTTATCATTCACAGTATCTTTCCTTTCATCTCCATCTCTTCTTCTACTCATTTTATTTCTTCCTCCCTCTTCCTATTATCTATCTTCTTTGTCTCTAATGTGCTCTCTGTCTGCCTAACTCTCTCTCTCTGTCTTTCCCTCTTTCTCCCTCTCTCCTCTCTCATTCCCTCTCTCTCCTTTTCTCTCTTTCTGTATTCCCTTGCGAGGGAGAGAGGGAGGTATGGAGAGAGGGAGGTATGGAGAGAGGGAGGTATGGAGAGAGGGAGGTATGGAGAGAGGGAGGTATGGAGAGAGGGAGGTATGGAGAGAGGGAGGTATGGAGAGAGGGATGTATGGAGAGAGGGAGGTATGGAGAGAGGGAGGTATAGAGGGATAGAGGGAGGTATAGAGGGATAGAGGGAGGTATAGAGAGAGAGAGAGAGACAGGGAAAGAGAGAGCATTAACCACTGCCTGTTCTTTTTCACCGTCTGACACCTTAATAGGACTGAAAGTCACGCAGGAACGAAGTGGAGGGAAAGACAGAGAGAGAGCCTGGCAAACTGGATATACACAACACTCAAATACTGTACACTGTTATTCTCAAAAAAGCACTTTTGTGTTTCTACACACTCTCTTTGTCTCACACACACACACATGCACACAACTAATATGAGAGTTTCTCCAAACCTGTAAAGTATTTCTAGCTGTCTTCGATAGACCACAATAACCACAAGACAGGGACTTATGGCAGAAGAGACTAACCTTGGTCCCAATCCTCTCTCACCCAGCTCTGATTGCTGCTTCAGTAACACTGTTAACACTCTACTTTTTATAGACTTCAGTTTTCCTCTGTCTTCTCTCATCTGTGTCAATGGCTGTGTACCGTAAACACCTATTAGCCAACACCCATAAAGGAAATTACATTTAATCTCATTTAGCTGAGGGAGGGGCAGGGAGAGTAGGAAGGATAGAAGCGATTGAAGCGAAAGAACCGGAGAGTGAGAGAAAGAATGGAGTGATTAGAGGAGGAGGGGGGGGGGTGAACAGTGGCGGAGGGGGGGAGAGTAGAGGAGGAGTGTTAGAGCAAGAGGGTATGTGAGAGAGGGGGAGGAAAAGAGAGTGATTGGAACGGGGGATCTGGTTTCTAAATAGCTTTTCCATGGTTTGAGGGACGGAGTGTGTGATTGGATCTCCGCCCCCACTCTCCCTTTCCTCCTCTCCCCACCACCTTCCCTCTCTCCCTCTCCTCCACCCACACACCCCTGGGCACACACCATCTCCTGCCCTCGGCCATCACGCCGGACACGCCATATCAGCACCAGAACACTCACACATGCTTTGTTAACGTCCTGTGCTGCTGGAGAGGGGCAGTGCATGCTGGGATAGGTCTAGCCCTCCGAGAGAGGAAGGAGAACGCAAGCAGACGCTGTTTCATCTGTCCTCAGCAGGAGAAATCCCACTCAGCTCTTCCTGAGCAATGAGCCGGAAAAATAGCCTGCATTTCTCTCCTCCCCTGTCTCTCTGCCACTCTCTGTGCCCCTCACTCCCTCTGTCTCTCCCTTTCTCTTTTATTCTCTCCTTTTCTCACCCTCTCTCTTTTTGTCTCTCTCTTTCTTTCTCTGTATTTCTCCCTTTCTCACACTTTCCCCCCCCTCTCTCTCTCTCTCTCTCGCTCTCTCTCTCTCCCCCCCCCTCTCTAGTCCTTCATTCTCTCTCTCCAGGCTCACGTACTTGAAAAAGGACAAAACATTCCCCCTGAGCTGAAGGAAGAGGAAGTGATGGAGGAAGAGGGGGAGGGGGGGTCTGTGTGTGTCTATCACAGAATCATGAGTGATTCTGTGATATTTAAGGGGAAGTTTCTGTGTGTTAAGGCAACACCAATCCCGGCCAGAGGGCCAGAGAGCCAGAGGGCCAGAGAGCCCTGCAGTTGTGGTCTCCCAGGAGGCTGAGAGGAGCTGGGCTGTGTACCTGTCTCAGTGTGCAGGGGAGCGCAAAGCTGCCTGTCACTCGCCATCTGGGGCTCCTGTTTTCAACACACACACATCGGCAGACCAGCTGACCTGGGGGCAGCTGACCTGGGGGCAGCAGACCAGCTGACCTGGGGGCAGTTGACCTGGGGGCAGCAGAGCAGCTTGACCTGGGGGCAGCAGACCAGCTGACCTGGGGGCAGCTGACCTGGGGGCAGCAGACCTGGGGGCAGCAGACCAGTTGACCTGGGGGCAGCAGACCTGGGGGCAGCAGACCAGCTGACCTGGGGGCAGTTGACCTGGGGGCAGCAGAGCAGCTGACCTGGGGGCAGCAGACCAGCTGACCTGGGGGCAGCTGACCTGGGGGCAGCAGACCAGCTGACCTGGGGGCAGCAGACCAGTTGACCTGGGGGCAGCAGACCAGTTGACCTGGGGGCAGCAGACCAGCTGACCTGGGGGCAGCAGACCAGTTGACCTGGGGGCAGCAGACCAGCTGACCTGGGGGCAGCAGACCAGCTGACCTGGGGGCAGCAGACCAGCTGACCTGGGGGCAGCAGACCAGTTGACCTGGGGGCAGCAGACCAGCTGACCTGGGGGCAGCAGACCAGCTGACCTTGGGGCAGCAGACCAGTTGACCTGGGGGCAGCAGACCAGCTGACCTGGGGGCAGCAGACCAGTTGACCTGGGGGCAGCAGACCAGCTGACCTGGGGGCAGCAGACCAGTTGACCTGAGGGCAGCAGACCAGCTGACCGGGGGTCAGCAGACCAGCTGACCTGGGGGCAGCAGACCAGTTGACCTGAGGGCAGCAGACCAGCTGACCTGGCCAGAAACACACTCCCAGAAACACCGGGCTCTCCTCCGTGAGCCACACAGCAGCGTTCTCCTTGCAACACTGAATCCAGCCTCAGGGAAGCTGTCTGGGTTACTGGGACCAGCATAGACACCCCCTCTCATGTTGTTATTATTATAATAAGAAACTGAACGTCGTCATTAAAAACAGAGGCCCTTAACTTTTCATTCTTTTTTTATATTAAGAGAGAGAGAGAGACACGAGAGACATAATTTAGGACACCGCTGTAATCAAATCCCCCTCCCCCAAAACCGCTTGTTTTCCATAAACCCAAATGAGAGACGTCTGTGGTGCTCTTTATTCCTCTGTAGATAACAGCCCACACTTCCCTTTTCAAGTCCATTTATGTAAACAGTTTTGCCAGGAAAGGAGTGGGTCGATTATGTTATTCCTTTGTTTAAGATAATCCTCATGTGTACTTGACTCCAGGCTATTGACCACTCGCTAAGTAAACTCAAGGTCAGTTTTGAAGAATCAATATAAAACGATAAAGCTAACCCAGTTCCCTCCGTCCAAGGACACTTCATCCCAACAGCCCCCTCCATCGTTTGACAGTCGACCAAACAGCCAAGGTTAAAAGTCGAACGTTTTGAAACTTTTCAGCTCTGTGTGTTCGTGGGGATTAATATGATCACTACAAGATGGTCCAAAAAACTGACGTTTCCCATCATGCTTCACTCTAGCAGGGACAGGAGGGACCGAGTGAGCTCTGAGCGATAGGCCACGCCCACACCGCTCTTTGATGTCCCTGACTTCAGAGGGAATAGGATTACTGTGAAGTTGTGTGATGTCAGACCAGGTCAGCTCTGCAAATGAGGCAACGGTCTGTTAAGGAGAGGACTGATGTGGATCTAGACCTGAAGAGGGGGGAGATGGGGGTAGAGAGAGGGGGGGGGGGGAGATGGGGGGGGAGAGGAGGGGGGAGATGGGGGTAGAGAGGGGGGGGGGGGAGAGAGGGGGGAGATGGGGGTAGAGAGAGCGGGGTGGGGGGAGAGAGAGGGGGGGGTAGAGAAGCAGAAGGGGAAAGAGAGGGGGGGCGTGTGGATAGACAGAGAGAGGAAGAGAGAGGGGGGCGTGTGGATAGACAGAGAGAGGAAGAGAGAGGGAGGGTAGAGAGAGGGAGGGTAGAGAGATGAGGGGGGATAGACCAAACACTCAATCAAACACTAATAATCCCAACAAAATAATGACCCGCTTTCCCGTCTAGTGCTGGTGGGGGAACATTGCACCTTTGAACCCTAGATTGGGTGGGTTTGTGGACTGTCAATCAAAGTGTGACCCAATAGGAACATCTCCATTTTTCAGTGGAGTTTCCAAAGATAATCCTTGTTAGATTGACAGCTAATGGTAATCCTCCACACACAGTCCCTTACTGAACTCTAGTTGCCCTTATGACTGTAGGATGTTGAGCTTCATCAGGCGTACTGGGTCTGCTGGGAACAGACTTGAGCTTTGTCTGCTAGTGTCGAGTACATCCCCACTCTTTGTTAATTGTTTTTGTGGCGTGTGTCTGAGCCTAGCGTATCTTTCCTCTCCTGAAGACCCATACATCCACAGGCCATAATGGAAACATTACACACGTCAATGGGCCTTTTAAGGAGCTGAAGGGAAATCCTATAAAATATGATGGTACTTTTAAATTGGTTGTAAAAATGAAAACAGTCTGCAGTTTGCATCCACACTTGTGGGAAGATAAGAAGAGTGGGATTGACACCATATATTGTACATCGTGTGTGTGTGTGTGTGTGTGTGTGTTCAGACCTATTAGACAGTGTTTCCATCCCCCTCCTCCAGGGCCTCAAAGTGAAACTGTGGCCTTGATGAGGGGGTCCCCCTGCTCAGCATGGAGTCCCTCTGCTCTGCCTTGTCCATGGTAGCTTCATAGACTAGCTCTCGTTTGCTGTGTGCTATAGCCAGGAAATGGAAAAAAGGCACGCAATGACTGGTGTTAATTTGTAGTTTGGTTCTGTTCACTATTGACTTCAGAAGCATGGATGAAACTACACAGACCATGATCCTTTGCGTTATTACAGCCAGTTGACTCACACTGTCAGCTATTACACGCTGCCGGTTGTTGTTTCAAAACTAAGACGAAAAATAAGTTTCACCTTTCGAGGACACAGGGCTCTCAGGGCTGGGAACCTGCTGCTGAGAGCTGCTCTGGATGACACAACAGATGGAAGATACACGCCATCACCATCAGTCAGCACACACACACATACACAGTAGCCCCCCCCACACACACTACACAAACACACACAAATACAGTACCCTGCTACACACACACACTGCTACAGTAGGCCGAGAAATAACAGAAAGGTTTCAGGTGAGAAACAAACCAGTGATGGAGGGATGGAGAGAGGAAGGGAGGGACCTGGGAGAGAGAGAGGAAGGGAGGGAGAGGGACTGGGAGAGAGAGAGAGAGAGAGAGAGAGAGAGAGAGAGAGAGAGAGAGAGAGAGAGGGAGAGGAGGGAGGGAGAGGGACTGGGAGAGAGAGAGAGGGAGAGGGACTGGGAGAGAGAGAGAGGAAGAGAGGGACTGGGAGGGAGAGAGATGGAGGCGAGGGAGGGAGAGGACTGGGAGAGAGAGAGGAAAGGGAGGGAGGAGGGACTGGGAGAGAGAGAGGGGAGGGAGAGAGGAAGGGAGGGGAGCAGGGAGAGAGGACTGGGAGGGGAGAGCGAGGAGGGAGGGAGAGTGACTGGGAGAGAGTGAGGAGAGAGATGAGAGAGGGAGGAGGGAGGGAGATGGAGAGAGGGAGATGGAGAGAGGGAGATGGAGAGAGAGAGAGGGAGATGGAGAGAGAGAAGCACCCAAATGGGTGTCTGCGGTATGTTTGATGCAGCTGGAGGCCTCCTAGCCAATCAGAGCCTCCTTTCTCCTCCTTTTTATTTCCTCTCCAGAGAGCCGGCGAATAGCTGTGGTTTTCCTCTACGCCATAGGTGCTGCCCACCCCCGACAACCCCGCCCCAGGCCTGCCTCCTAATCAGCCAATCCAAACACTGGAGCTCTGCCTCTGGTGCCCTGCAATGCCAATCTGATCAGTCCCCCTCCAACACGTCAGGCCAGAGGCCATATAAAGCCCCTTTCCAGCCCTGAGAGGAACACCCGTCTGGGAGCTCTCTGTCCTCTCTTCTTTTCTTCCTCTGGGTCGGTCTGTGTCTGTCAGTGCCTCTCTTTCATCCCCTGCTCCCTCCCTCCTCTTCCCCAGCCGTAGGCAGGTCAGTGTGTGGGGGTCTGTTTCTGTGTGTGTGTGGGTGGGGGGGGTTGTCTGTGTGTGGTATGTGTGTGAGGCTCTGTGTGAGTGTGTGGTGTGAGGCTCTGTGTGTGAGTGTGTGAGGCTCTGGTCTTCAGGCTGAAGTGGGTTCTTGTGGTCTCTGAGGAACTCTCAGCACCTCCAGAAGCGTTCCTCCTCCTGGTCCAGACAGGGCTGCCAGGCCCCAGCAGCACCCACCCAACACAGCAGACGCTGTTCCAGACAGCCAGCGGAATGTTCCAGACTCTTAAACACTGTTTAGGTTTTCTTTCTGACATCTTTTCAACTTGACTTCTTCTCTTGATGGTCTTCGAATTTATTTATTTATTACAAAATACTTTTTTGTTCGGTTGAGATGACGTGTGCTTGAAAGGATCTTGCCTTTTACAATACACATTTGACCCAGGTCTGGTCTCCAGGGCAACAGGACCGCTAGACAACACACACACACACACACACACACACACACACACACACACACACAGAGACACACAGAGACAGTCTAGGGCTTTAGCTAATCAGTTTGGCCCAGAGTAGACATTTTCACATCTCACTAACTCTCAATATGTCCCTGTCAGAAACAATAAGAAGGAAACCAAAGTGAATGTAGGATTTCCTGCCAGCTCCTCCGGCAGGCTCCAGGCGCTCAGCTCTCCCACCACAGAATACGACACAGGGACAAATCAAACTGTAATCCTCAAACAACACCAAGAGCCGTGTCTTAAACCTCGTTCAGAAACAATCCTGCTTTCTGGAAAGCGTTTACAGATCTTGATGTCCTTCGGCTTCTTTGGCTTAAATGTCACAGTTCCTCAAACTCGTAGAAAATGTGGAGCAACACCTATATAACTCCTATACGTATATCTGGTTCGTGAATACTCCAGTTCCACTAGAGAATCTGCCTGGGTCGAGTTTCCTTCAACCTTTGGGTTGAATATCTTCTCACAGCACCCAATGCTGCTGGAGCCTCTCTCTCAAATGTTCTCACTCACTGCCATGCTCATTTCAATTCATTAAGCTTTACTGGCACAAAAAGGGTCTATGGGCATAAATATTATTTAAGCACTTTAACACATTGTGTTCTGTTCTCCTTCTTCCTCACTTTTCTATCTCCCTTTCTCTCCATCTCCCTTTCTCTCCCTTTTCCTTCAATTCTCCCTCTCTCTCCCTCCTCTCTTTCTCTCTTTCTCTCTGTCTCTCTCTCTTCCTCACTCTCCCTCTCTCCCTCCCTCCCTCTCTCCCTCTCTCCCTCCCTCTCTCTCTCCCCTCCCTCCCTCCCTCCCTCCCTCCCTCCCTCCCTCCCTCCCTCCCTCCCTCTCTCCCTCCCTCCACTTTCTTGCTATTTAACTGGAGTTTGAATGGGTTCAGGGAAAATTGGAGTGGCTCTAAGCTCTCCCCTAACTCAGGTCATTAGTGATCAGGCGAAACTCTCCGATTGTTAAAGCAGCCTGCAGCTGATGTGTTTTTCCCTTTGCCCCATTAGCTTTTATTAAACTGGAAGTTCATAACTAGCTCACAGCCGTCATGAGAAGAGCAGAGACTGAGAGGACGTCATCTCACACCTTAGGTGCTTGTAATATCTCTTTCTCCCCCCCTCTTTCTCCCCTCTCTCCCTCTTCTCTCCCTCTTCTCCCCCTTTTCTCTCCCTCTTCTCTCCCTCTTCTCCCCCTTTCTCTCCCTCTCTCACTAACACACTTTCTCATTATTATCTTTTAATCTTAATGTTCTTTTTTCTCCAAACCTCTGGTTCACTCTCCTGTTCCCTTCATCTCTCTCTCTTTCTCCTCTCTCTTCTCCTCTCCTGTTCCCTTCATCTCTCTCTCTTTCTCCTCTCTTCTTCTCCTCTCCTGTTTCATTTTGTTTCTCACTCAGCCAACATGATCTGGTGCCGGGCCAGTTGGGTGTTTTATTCTTCTTTATTTCTTGTCAGAGGAAGATAAACGCATGCTTGTCATACAGGACAGACAGTGAAGCTTTGTGTGAAACAGTGAATGATTATGCGACACGGGAGGTTCTTAGCCAGTGTTCGTGAAGGAGGATGCAGACCATGTGTCTGAGCACAGGTCGTCAGTTAGGGACGTTTGTATTTCTGTGGTTGTACTCCTGTATCAGAGATCTCTCGGGATAAAACAAACAACTCTCGGGAAGATCTTATATATGACATCTTTCCTTGTTTCCAAGCTGTCGAATCTGGATATTTTGTCCATCTGGAAGGCTAGTTGCTAATGCTAATAACAGTCTGTAGACATGTGATCTCACATGCTGGAATAATAGAGCTTTGAAACTCTGCTCCAGTCTTTCATTTACTTTTATTGTTCATTTTATAGAGGAGTTTGCCTCTCTCTCTTTTTTCCTTGTGTATTTTTAAACGCTGTGGTAACAGTAATATTGCTTTTTAAGACGTGTTGTTGAGCTAACGCTGGGTTAGCATGACCAGAGCTAATTGGAGCTAGCTGATAGCCACAGTGTGAATAACTGCCAGTGAACACAGGCCACAGTAGTTCACGTTTTACTAGAGTGGTTATACACCGCCCATATGGTTATAACAGTAACCACGCATCCATCACTACTGCTGAATAACACTGGAGAGGAGAGGGTGTGTGTGTGTGTGTGAGAGAGAGAGTGTGTGAGAGAGTGAAATGTGTCCATTGTTTTGTGTGTATCAGTGTGTCTGTGTATGTGATTGTGGATACTTGTGTGTGTGGGTATGTGTGTGTGTGAGTGAATAGTTCTCCTTTTTCTTGAAGAGAAGCACATTCATAGAACATTTTGACGATGTACAGATTTTCCACTCCGTCTGCCTGCTTGTCTGTAATCTGTGAAAACACCCCCTCTTCTCTGCTGGATGACGTCTTTATACAGTAGCTCTCACTCTTCTCTCTGCTCTCTTTTCTCCCTCTTTCTCTCTACACCATCTTCTTCCCCTCAACCTCTCTCCTCCTCCTCCCCTCATCTCTCTGTCACTCTCTCATCATCGTTCCATCCACCTCTCATTCTCTCCCTCCCGCCCTTCCGGAGCTCTTTATCTCCCTCTCTCCCCTCTCCCCTCTCCTCTCTCCTGTTGACCTTGTGAAGGGATGACCTCATCAGGGCAGGGCGGTTGACCTCATCTACAGCCTGACACTCCCCTGGGGCTGTTTCATGGACCAATCACAGGGCTCTCTCCAGAACTGACCCACTCTCCTCCCTCCATCCCCTCTGTCTGATCTCCATTTCTATTTTCTACTTATTCTCCTATTTTTTCTGTCATTATCTTTCATAGTTTTCTTCAACCCTTCCCCCCTTTTTAAAATGCAGTTCTTTCTTTTGCTGTGTGTCTTTCTGGTCTTTGTCTTCCTAAAGGTTCTCTGTGTGAGGGTTCTCTGTGTGAGGTTTCTCTGTGTGAGGGTTCTCTGTATGAGGGTTCTCTGTGTGAGGGTTTCTCTGTATGAGGGTTCTCTGTGTGAGGGTTCTCTGTGTGTGTGAGGGTTCTCTGTGTGAGGTTTCTCTGTGTGAGGGTTCTCTGGGTGAGGGTTCTCTGTGTGAGGGTCTCTGTGTGAGGGTTCTCTGTATGAGGGTTCTCTGCTGTATTGAGGGTTCTCTGTGTGAGGGTTCTCCTGTGTGAGGGTTCTCTGTGTGAGGGTTCTCTGTGTGTGAGGGTTCTCTGTGTGAGGGGTTCTCTGTGTGAGGGTTCTCTGTATGAGGGTTCTCTGTGTGAGGTTCTCTGTGTGAGGGTTCTCTGTATGAGGGTTCTCCTGTGTGAGGGTTCTCTGTGTGAGGGTTCTCAATGAGGTTTCTCTGATTTTCCTCTCCTGCTGGTGTTTCCTCCACACTAGGTCCATGTGTTGTAGAGATCAGACCTGTTAACCAGATGGAGAAGAGATCCTGACTTTTCCCAAGCCTGATGTGTGTCAGACACACGCACACACACACACGCACACACACACACGCACACAGGACACGCACACACGCAGACTCTGGCTGGCGTGAGAGGTGTGTATTATTCAGCACACCTGGAGCTGAGGTGACCAGGATGTGTCCCTGGCCTCGTTAACTCGTTACCTCGTTAATTAAAACAATGCAGCCTCCCCGAGGCTGCATGAGAGAGACTGAGGACCGTGTGCGTGTGTGTGCGTGTGTGTGCGTGTGTGTGTGTGCGTGTGTTGTGTGTGCGTGTGTGTGTTGTTCCTCAGGTGATGGGTTAAACGCATATCGACAGAGGTGAGCTCCTGAAGAGACCATGTTAGCTTTGCACACCTCTGCACACCTTCTCCTCTCTCCTACTACACATCTCCTCTTCCTGCTCATCTTCCTTTTTCACCTCCTCTCATCCGGTTTGTCACACCTCTCTTGTTGTTCCGTGTTCTGCTCCTGTCTTCCACACAGACGGCGTGCGACACCACTAACTTAGCATCGCCCCGCTCCCAGTGTGCCGCAGTTAACACACCTTCACACAGCCTGTTGTCGCTCCCTCCCTCCGTCACGCTCCCTCCCTCTCCCTCTCTCTCTTTCCCCCTCCCTCTCTCTCTCTCTCTCTCCCCCTCCCTCTCTCTCTCTCCCCCTCCCTCTCTCTCTCTCTCTCTCCCCCTCCCTCTCTCTCTCTCTCTCTCTCTCTCTCTCCCCCTCCCTCTCTCTCTCTCTCTCTCCCCCTCCCTCTCTCTCTCTCTCTCTCTCTCCCCCCTCCCTCTCTCTCTCTCTCTCCCCCTCCCCCTCTCTCTCCCCCTCTCTCTCTTTTCCATTTGCACTCTCAGTAGACGTGCCATTCACACAAACCTCTAACGAGCACACACACACAAACACTAGCTGTAACTATACACACACATTTACCTTTCTTGAATTGTCTTCTGCCATAATAAGTTATGGTGGGTCGGTAATGTTGTTGATGGCAACCAAATACATCTCAGGGGTTATTACTGAATGGGAGGTTGAGTGTGTGTGTGTGTGTGTGTGGTTGTGTGTGGTTGTGTGTGTGTGTGTGTGTGTACGAGGGAGGTCACCAGCATGCCTGGGCCACTCTGCCACCAAACTGGCACCGCTGGTCTGTTACCATGGGAACAGCTGGCACCAGCTAGACCCGACACACAGACGGGTGAGCCAGATCATTCCTGCTCTGTCCTGGCTCGTGTGTGTGTGTGTGTGTGTGGTCATCCAGCTCTCACAAACATTCTGCACTAATGCTCTGACACCAGTTACTTGCCCACACGCACACACGCACAAACCACACACACACATAAAAAACACACACACACACATAAAAACACACACACACACATATACACATATACACACACACTCACACACAAAGTGTTTCTTCTAGATTTTCATCCGTTATTCCAAGCAGCAGCCATTAGTTACCACAAAGACTCTTAAACACACCAAGCTACCTGGCACACCCTGTCTGTGGGTTTGTGATCTCCTGTGTTGGTCACCCGTTAGTATCTCTCGCCCACCTCTCTCTCCCTCACTTTCCACCTCTCTCTCTCTGACACACTCTCTCTCTCTCTCTGTCTCCTCTCTCTCTCTCTCTCTCTCTCTCTCTCTGGTTATTGTGTGCGAGTCTCACCCTCCAATAACCCCTCTTTCTGCCCATCCTTCCAGGCATGGTCCGTTGACTCAGCTAACTTCATTTCCTCTCTCTCATCTCCCCTCATTTACCCACAATGCACTTCTGCTCCCAGAAAAGCTATTTTTCACCACAAACACACAGCTGATTCTGAAGAAGAGGAAGTGTTGGTCTCCAGCCTAGGGCCCGGCCTAGGGCCCGGCCTGGCGCCCGGCCTAGCGCCCGGCCTAGCGCCCGGCCTAGCGCCCGGCCTAGCCCGCTAGCGCCCGGCCTAGCGCCCGGCCTAGCGCCCGGCCTAGCGCCCGGCCTAGCGCCCGGCCTAGCGCCCGGCCTAGCGCCCGGCCGGCCGAGTCTGCCTGTGGAGGGGAACAGCCCAGCTGACAGGAATGACCCTAGGCCTATGACCCCTGACCCTAATGACCATGTCTCTTACTGCTCTCTCAGGAAGAACAACCTCACAGGCTTGTTAGTTACCGGTCTGACCACACACACACTCATATAAACACACACACACAACCACACACACTAGGAGCAGCCAGTGAATGTGTCTCTGCTCTTCTTATCTGTTCACTCTGTCAGTCTGCCTCAGGATAATCCAATCCTCCCTACATCCCCTCTCCCTCTCCCTCTCCCTCTCCCTCTCCCTCTCCCTCTCCCTCTCTCTACATCATCCAGGGCATTGATCCATGAAGGATTTGTCAGTAGTGTGAAGTGTTCCAGCCAATGGGAGAGTTCTCACATCAGATCCATGTTCGTCTGGTCTCTCACCCTCTCTGCTTGTGGTGAGGAGTGATACGGTGACATGGACACCTGCTTGAATAACGATTGTGCATCAGGGATCCTCGTGTGTGTGTGGGTATGTGTGTGGCGTGTACAGTAATTAGACAGGACATTCAGCAGACTGGTGAGAGTGGAGGGTAATGGCATTATTGTTGGCTATTACCCATTTAGAGCTACAGTCCTTTATCATATCACACACACACCCACATACAATCACACATACACACACTTTTTCCATCTTCCTGCTGGACGAGGGATGGGGCTGAACAGATACGTCTTCTTAGCCCTGATTATTTAGTCATGAGTCATGTGTTCTAGAATACACACAGATCGTGTTCTAGAATACACACAGAGTCATGTGCTGGAACATTCACAACAGATCGTGTTCTAGAATATACATATAACGTTCTAGCGTATATACAAGCTCACACTATGATCACAAGAGTGTTGCTGTTAGCATGTAGGATGACAGGTGGTCTCTCTCTCCTCAGCAGACAGGCCTCTCAGCTTAGGGGGATGACTTCATATGACACTCTTCTCTCCAGAGAGGAGGAGGAGGAAGTGTTTGATCTCTTGAGTCTTGATGTGATCAGATCCTGTTGGAACTTTCTATTATTCCCATTAGCTGCTCTACCATCGCCCAAACGACACACACACACGACGCTCCTATCCAGAGTGACTTACAGTAAGTACAGGGACATTCTCCCCCTTGCCCAAGGACACAACGTAATTTGGCATGGCCGGGAATCGAACCTACAACCTTCTGATTAATAGCCCGACTCCCTAACCGCTCAGCCATCTGACACACACGCAGTTCTCCCACTGTATGTCTCTCCCACCTCTGGCAGTCTCTCCACAGTGGGAAGGTTTTCAGGGGTTCTCAGTATGACAGATTGGGGTGGCTGTATCTGAAGTGCAAAGTTGTGGTTCTCACGCATGCATAATTTTGTTTGTGTGTGTGTTGTTGTTTTGTACGTGTATGTCACGATCTCTGTGTGTCTGGACAGTAACTCGGGCTTGTATTACGGGAAGTCACAGACTGCATCATGTTTGGTCAGGGTATTACCCAGTGTCATTCAACAGCACTCAAGTGTATTTATGTATTCATAATCCTCTAACCCAGGATGAGAGCTCCACTGTGTATTAGAGAGCATTAGACCTTTGGTTAGGAGTCAGATAGGTAGCGAACAATCATTCTCCTACAGGAGACAGGAGAGGGGGATGGGGACTGGGTGAGAGAGACAGAGAGAGAGACAGAGAGAGTAAGTAAGAGAGAGAGAGAGAAGGTTCTAGTGTTCCAGAATCTACTTACTTACTTACACACCTTCTTGAGGAAGTTGTTACACTTACACACGCTCACAAACTCTCACACACCTACACACGCTCACACACGCTCACACACGCTTACACACACTCACACACACTCGTGCGAATAAACTACACAATCCCAGGGTTGGGTCTTAAAGTAGGCCTTTCCTACATGTGTTCCAGAAGCATCCATGATGCATGAGGCTTTTGTCTGCTAGAAGAGAAGCATTTCTAGATGTCCTGCTAAGCACTCAGGACTCAGGACTGATTAGCACAATTAATTCATCTGAGATAAGTAATTGCGCATAACGTTAATTAAAACTCCGTATTAGGAGAGGGAGGTTTGTATGTGTGTGTGTGTGTTTACTCTGAGAGTTGCTGTAGCGTTTTAGAACAGTCTGTAGATGAAACCAGGGACTTGTATCTCATTAACGAGAGGATAAATATTCACACTACTCTACCCTGGCTGAGGAGGTTGTCTGTAGTACTGTGTGTAAGTTGCATGTGTGTGAACATCCTGGTGTGTGTGGCTGGGGTGTGTCGCTGGGGTGTGTGGCTGGGGTGTGTGTGGCTGGTGTGTGTGGCTGGGGTGTGTGTGGCTGGGTGTGTGTGGCTGGGGTGTGTGTGGCTGGTGTGTGTGGCTGGTGTGTGTAGCTGGTGTGTGTGTGTTGTGGTTTCCTCCACAGGATCTGCGTTAACCGTCTCCACTGGGCCAGGGTGATCCAGAGCACTGCCGTTCACTTATGTCAACTTTGACCTTGCTCGTCCTCTCCAAGCGCAGCCAATGAGATAACCGTACGCGTGTGACTTAGGGACGTTACCGTGGATGCTCACGGACGTTGCATTGCGACACACTGAGTGTCTGTGCTCTGTGTGTCACCTGGCGCAGAGCGGAGAGCTGATCCCGACCTTCTGATCCCGACCTTCTGATCCTGACCTTCTGAAGGCAGCTGAGCTTGATCAGCTGATCAGTCTGGTGTTGAGCCGGTATTTCATCAGATCTCGGGCCACAAAGACGTTTAAATGAAGTTTCTTCAGCTTCATCCTGTTGGCCGGTGCATCACTCCCCTCCCCTCTCCTCCCCTCTCCTCCCTCCCCTCTCCTCTCCTCCCCTTTCATCTCCCTCAAGACACCTCCTCCCCTTCCACGGAGCAGTCCTGATGAAATACTCTGGAAAGGTGTCAAACAATCACTTTTTTTGTGGATAAGCTCGTGCTGCAAAGTTGCTGGTTTGTGTGTGTGTGTGTGTGTGTGTGTGTGTGTGTGTGTGTGTGTGTGTGTGTGTGTGTGAGCATGCGTGGGTGTGTAAGAGTGTCAGTGTGTCTTTGTAAGAAGAAGTAATGGGTGAGTCTCTCACCCATTGCCTAGTGTCAATAATAATAATAATGGGTGTGTGTAGGTTTGTGTGTGTATACTATGTGTGTATATGTGTGTGTGTGAGTATACTATGTATATATGTGTGTGTGTGTGGGTGTGAGCATGTGGGATTACACCAGGGATTAGGGTTCAGATAGCATTAGAGAGCCCTTTCCCCACTGCCATGGAGGTGGATTTGTTTCATGCCTACATACACACACACACCACACACACACCACACACACACCACACACACACCACACCTGACCCGCTTTCTCTCTGTCTCTCTCCCACCTGCTTTGCTCCCATCTGTACAGATGTGCATGTCCCTCGGTGTGTGTGTGTGTGGCCCAGAATGCTGAGCAGCACAGGATGATCTCATAAAACACAAATCCAGCTTCTGTGTTCCTCTCGTTTACTCGACAGCAGTAGAGGAGAGATAAGTGAAGGATTCAGAGAGGAGAGAGAACCAAGAGATAAAGCCTTCCTGCACTATAAACACTCACCTTTGACCACAGAGATTTAGACTCCAAGCGATGATCTGAATACGTCCTCCTGTTGAACCTGAGAAGAGCATGTATGATCTTCCTGGTCTGACACACAGGATGAAGCAGGGATCTAGAATACATCCTCTGCACAGGACAAGCCTGAAGCAGCACAAACAGACGCAGTCTTTCCTACCTCCACCCTGCTGTCTGGAGGAGGGTGGAGGTCTCCAGTGTGGGGGGCCTCTGGGTGGGGTGAACCTAAAGCCTCCCAGGGTGTGAGCCCTGCAGAGGCAGGACTGTGTGAGGGTGCAGAGGCAGGACTGTGTGTGAGGGTGCAGAGGCAGGACTGTGTGTGAGGGTGCAGAGGCAGGACTGTGTGTGAGGGTGCAGAGGCAGGACTGTGTGTGAGGGTGCAGAGGCAGGACTGTGTGTGAGGGTGCAGAGGCAGGACTGTGTGTGAGGGTGCAGAGGCAGGACTGTGTGAGGGTGCAGAGGCAGGACTGTGTGAGGGTGCAGAGGCAGGACTGTGTGAGGGTGCAGAGGCAGGACTGTGTGTGAGGGTGCAGAGGCAGGACTGTGTGAGGGTGCAGAGGCAGGACTGTGTGAGGGTGCAGAGGCAGGACTGTGTGAGGGTGCAGTAGTAGCTGTAGCAGTCAGTGTACTGTAGCTCATAAAGCTCTCCTCAGGACAGCTGGCTGGTGATAATGTTTACGGCAGGTTGAAGGTGTTTGTGTTGATTGACTCTCTCTCTTTCTTTATCACAGAGAGATCAATACCCTGCCCCCCTCCTTCCCCCCGCCCCCCTCCCTCCCCCCACCTCTCTCCCTCCCCCCACCTCTCTCCCTCCCCCCGCCTCTCTCCCTCCCCCCGCCTCTCTCCCTCCCCCCGCCTCTCTCCCTCCCCCCCGCCTCCCTCCCTCCCCCCCACCTCTCTCCCTCCCTCCCCCCACCTCTCTCCCTCCCCCCACCTCTCTCCTTCCCCCCACCTCTCTCCCTCCCCCCTGCCTCCAATCAGTCTTGTTATCTTCTCTATCTTTATTCTGTCTCCTTCTCTCTCCCTGCTCCTTCATTACCTGCCTCTCTCTCCTCCTTCTTTCTCCTCTCTCTTCTCTTCTTCATCACTTCTGTCTCTTCCTCCTACATCACCTCTCCCTCATTCTCTCTCCTTCTCCTTCATCACATTTCTCTCCTGAATTGATGACCTCTCTCTCCTTCTCCCTTCATTGATTACCTCTCTCTCTCTCTCTCTCTCTCCTCTCTCTCCTCTCTCTCTCTCTCCTCCTTCATCACCTCTCTCTATTTCCCTGCTTCTAGTTCAGTGTTCCTTGTCCCTCAACACTGACAAACAGGACAGACAAACAGGCAGTATTAAGTCTTTCTCTCTCCCTCCCTCCTGGTTCCTGCAGGTGATGTGGTGGACATCTACCAGCGTGAGTTCCTGGCTCTGAGGGAACGTCTGCACTCGGCCGAGCAGGAGAACCTGAAGCGCTCCAAGGAGCTGAACCTGGTCCTGGAGGAGATCAAGAGGGCCATCGCAGACAAGCAGGCCCTGAGGGACATCAACCGCACCTGGAGCAGCCTGTCAGGTAGGACCCAGACCAGGGAGACCTCAGCCTGTCAGGTAGGACCCAGACCAGGGAGACCTCAGCCTGTCAGGTAGGACCCAGACCAGGGAGACCCTAGCCTGTCAGGTAGGACCCAGACCAGGGAGACCCTAGCCTGTCAGGTAGGTCCCAGACAAACTTTTGACTGGTACTGTATATATAAAAAAAGACACCCAAAAGTGTTTTCGATTAGCAAGCGTTAACTTCCTTGAAGGCAGGTACTCTGATGAAGTTTAAAACTATTGGATCTGCCCAGAAACACTCTAATCTGCCATAACCAATCGCTAGCGTTCGCCTTAGCCAACTCCTTCACCACTACTGTAACGGAGCTAGCTTTCGTAGCTGGAAAATCAAACTTTTCCCGAACCCCGTGGGGAGGAGGGCCACAACATCATGGCCACCAACAAAACTCAGCAAAGATTGTTCTTGCTCTGGCTTTAACTTTTGGATATTCGTCAGCGACTCCACCGCCATTACTGAACTACAACTCAAACTAGCGAACAACATCAACGTCATCGTTCTCAGCCACTCCCTCTGTTCGCTGATTGGACCTACAAAAAATGTGGGTTTCTGAAAACCGACTAATACACCAAAATCCTAGACCTAGTACAGAAGCAAAATCTAAATTGAGCGGAAGTACGTAGGAGGGCAGAGCCAGGCTAGTGGATCTACCCTGCAGGAGGAAACTGAATCATGTATGAGTGTAGGACAGGTTTTCTACATGATGTAGACTATGTGTTCCCTGACTGGAATTAATTCTGTCCGTGCAGGTAGCTTACCTCTGACCTGTGTGTTTGGTGTCTGTGTGTGTGTCCTTGTGTACTGAATATGTGTGTGCGTGTGTGTCCATCCCTATGTGTGTGTGTGTGTCCACATGAATGTGTGTGTTTATGTGTGTGTCCGTTCTAATGTGTGTCTGTGTGTGTGTCTCCGTGTGTATCTGTGTCTGTGTGTGTCCAGACGAGACCAAGCTGAAGCTGTGGAACGTGACCAGCAGTAAGAATGTGCTCCAGCTGCCCAGCATCTTCCACCACCTGCCCCACCTGCTGGCCAAGGAGACCAGCCTGCAGCCTGCAGTACACGTGGGCCAGGGACGAACTGGAGGTGAGACACACACACACCTGCCCAACACACACACTCACCTGCCCAACACACACACATACCTGCCCAACACACACGCACACACACCAGTCCAACACCCACATACACAGTTCCCTCCTTCCCTATCTCCTCCTTCTTCTCTCCCTCTCTCATTCCTCTCCTTCCCCTCTCCTTCCCTCTCTCCTCCCTCTCTCCTCCCCCTCTCCTCCCTCTCTCCTCCCTCTCTCCTTCCCTGGCTCTGTGCCCTCCTGTCTCCATGCCAGTATCCCGGCTAGAGGCTTCCTCTCCTGGGGAGCAAACCACCTAACCTCCCCTCCTCCTCGAGCCCTGGAGGTTCTATTTGCCAAGCAGCTACTATCTCAGAAGACCCATTAAGCTGTGTGTGTGTGTGTGTGTCAGCTGTCAGATACAAAGCGAGTGTTCCCCCTCTTGTGAATTAGTTTGGTTGCTTAAAAGCGTACGAGCCTGTGCACGCATGGGTGCGTTAGATTTATGTCCCTGGCCAGTGCCGGCCGTCCAAGTCCATTACAAAGTCCGTGTCTGTGAGGGCACGCGGGCTGCGCTGGGAACGAGGCTGGGCTGTTCCAGTAATTGGAGCCCCTTTTATGGGCGAATTAAATAGAGGTACCCACCAGGGTCTGCTTAGACGAACACAATGGAGAGGAGAAGAGAGAGGGGGAGAGAGAGGGGGAGAGAGAGGGGAGAGAGAGGAGGAGAGAGAGGAGAGAGAGGGGGAGAGGGGGGGGAGAGAAGAGAGAGGGGGAGAGAGAGGAGGAGAGAGAGGGGAGGGAGAGGAGGAGAGAGAGGAGGAGAGAGAGGGGAGAGAGAGGAGGAGAGAGGGGGGAGAGAGGGGAGAGAGAGGGGAGAGAGGGGCGGAGAGAGGAGGAGAGATAGGAGAGAGTAGAGAGATGAGGAAAATAAAGAGGAGAGGGGAATTAGAGTGTTCCTGGTCTCCTGTGTTGCTGGGAGGAGTCTTGAGTAGAAGGTATCTGAGAGGGATGTTGTGTTAAAATACCTGGAGGTCTGCAGCTAAATCCTTATATTTTTCCCACATTCACCCCTTCCCATATTGACGCTGATTGGTAGCCCCCCCTCTTCCCATCTTAACTCTGATTGGCTGACCCCCTCTCACATTGACTCTGATTGGCTGCTGTCCCCCCCCCACGTTAACTCTGATTGGCTGCCCCCTTCCCATGTTAACTCTGATTGGCTGCTGTCCCCCCAGTGTCTATCGTGATGGGCGTGCCCAGTGTGAAGCGCGAGGTGCACTCCTACCTGACGGACACACTGAGCTCTCTGATGGCAGAGCTGAGCCCGGCGGAGAAGGACGACTGCGTCATCGTGGTGTTCATCGCTGAGGTAAGACTCTCATCTCTGTGTTTCTGTGTTCATCGCTGAGGTAAGACTCATCTCTGTGTTCCTGTGGTTAGCTGAGGTAAGACTCTCATCTCTGTGTTCCTGTGTTCATCGCTGAGGTAAGACTCTCATCTCTGTGTTCCTGTGTTCATCGCTGAGGTAAGACTCATCTCTGTGTTCCTGTGGTTAGCTGAGGTAAGACTCTCATCTCTGTGTTCCTGTGGTTAGCTGAGGTAAGACTCATCTCTGTGTTCCTGTGTTCATCGCTGAGGTAAGACTCTCATCTCTGTGTTCCTGTGTTCATCACTGAGGTAAGACTCTCATCTCTGTGTTCCTGTGTTCATCACTGAGGTAAGACTCTCATCTCTGTGTTCCTGTGTTCATCACTGAGGTAAGACTCTCATCTCTGTGTTCCTGTGTTCATCGCTGAGGTAAGCAAGTAAATTCTTGTACTCGCTGTGAAATATGTTTTACTGTTGATTGTTTTTCTACAGGTACACTTGCACTTTTGAGTTTCATGTTGTTTAATTGTAACTTGTTTAACTGCATACTCTTATGGTTCTTCCCTTTGGCACTTATTTGGTTTTCACAATGTATGCTTCATGTTTTGGCTGCTCGCAATGTTCGGGGCTATCTCGTTGTTATGATCAGTGACCTATGCACTTTTGTAAAGCTCTCTCTTGGAAGTCGCTTTGGATAAAAGCGTCTGTGTACAGTAGCACATCTGGTGTGTGTGTGTGTGTACCAGCAACAATCTCAACTAGCTCATCTCTCCTCTCGGTTTTGCGCGCCTGCTTGGGGGCGTCTGAAGTGGACTGGATGGCAGCCTCCTCCGTCTCCTCCCTCCCTCTTCTTTATGTCTGTCTCTTATCTTCATCAATCCCTTTTTTATTATACTTAAATGGAGACAAGATATCACTCTTATGGCCCTCTTTCACACCTAACTGTACATTATATGTCAGCTTCTCTCTCTCTCTCTCTCTCTCTCTCTCTCTCTCTGTCTCTCTCTCTCTCTCTCTCTCTGTCTCTCTCTCTCTCTGTCTCTCTCTCTCTCTCTCTCTGTCTCTCTGTCTCTCTCTCTCTCTCTCTCTCTCTCTCTTTTTGTGGAAGAACATAATGTTAGAGGAGACAGGCCTTTTTTCTTCAACATCCTCTCTCCCTCCTCTCCCCTCCCCCCTTCTCCTTCTCTCCCTTCCTCTCCCCCTCTCCCCTCCCCTCCCCTCCCTTATCCTCTCCTCCTCTCCCTCCCCTCCTTCTCTCCCCCCTCTCTGCAGTTACAGTATTCAAGACTGCTGAAATAGCGCATTACTAAGCAAATAGGACACCTCAAATATGCTTACATAGCCAGCGAGCCAGCTTAACAGGTATATACTGTAGCTGCAGAGGGATTTGAGAACGAGGGTAGGTACTGCATAATGGCTTGATCTCTTAAACATTAAGAGCTGAATAATCCAGTAGTGAATAGTTAGCCATCAACCTACCAGAGAGAAGAAGTGTGTTGTAGGAGGAAACACCCATGAAACAATCATGAAACAATCATGAAACACTGCCAAAACACACAGGAAACACTACTGAAACACACATGAAGGAGAAGTGTGTGTTGTAGGAGGAAACACCCATGAAACACTCTCTGCTGTTTATCCAACCACACGGGTGATATCTAAGAGCATTTCTATGTGAGTTCTGTCCTGTAAGCAGACATGCATGCCCTGATGTTTCAGCATACAGCACACATACACTATTCATGACTGGACATCCACATCTGCTCTATTTAACACCTGAGTTTCCCACAGACCAGCTGAGCCTTTGACATGTCTTGGTTGACACATCATACCTTAGAAAAAACATTTATTGTTTAACTGAGAAGTAGTTCTTTTATCTGTGTTTTTGGAGGGGGGCCAGAGACGGGTCTGTCTCCTTGGGAGGTACACTCAGTCACTTCTGTCTATCTAGTTTCTCCCCGGGGGGTTTGTGGTACGTTCCACCAGTACAAGCACTCAGATCAGAGGGAAACACTATGAAAGTCGAATTGGGGGGGGGGGGGGGGGGGGGTACTGGTGTGGGTGGTCTGATGCGCATAGACATGAAAAAGACTTTTTTTCCCCTTGTTCTCTCTCTCCCTTTATTGCTCTCTCACTCTCTTTTTTTCTCACTCTGACACATACACACACACCCTCTCTCTCTGTCCTTGCATTGTCCTTGACATGGGGAAGTAATGCTTAAACAAACCCTGTCTCTACCTCCCTCCTCCCCTCCTCCCTCCCTCCCTACTCTCTCTCCCTCCATCCTCTGCTCCTCCTCCCCCCGCCTCCCCCTCCCCCAGCAGAGGAGATCCCAGGTTGTTTTCACCCTGCTGTGTGTCGCTCGTGTTTAGAGGCACGAGGTGAGGACGGGCCCAGTTCCAAACTGAACAGTGCAGCCTCTCCATCCGCTCCCCAGCAGCCCTGGGATCCATCGCTGTGCAGCGAGGATGTCAACTTAGATTTGGAACTGGGTGATGTGTGCACAGCTAAGTTCCAGCTTTAGAGAGAAGCCTTTGTCTGGGGGTGAGAGAGAGCGAGAGAGAGAGAGAGAGAGCGAGAGAGAGAGAGAGAGCGAGCGAGAGAGAGCGAGAGGCAGAGCAGGACTCGATCTGTCTCATGTTTGGGAGAGTCTGGTGCTTTTTCAGAAAGCAGAACAAAACTGTTATTCATTACTCCACTCCTGGCACCAACGGATGGAAATGTGACAGGATATTTTCTCTTTCCCTCATGATAATCCTAGTCTCTCCCTCCTCCCGCCCTCACTCTCTCTCTCGTCCAGCTCATTGGGCAAGGAGGGACGCAGTCAAAGTGATCCCAGGTGTTTCCTGTTAGCCATCTGATCCCTCTCTCTTCCACACCTCCACCATTCTCTCCATCCACCCCTTCATCCTCGGTCTCTGCCCTTGGGAGCGTTTGTTTTGGTTGTTTCCAGAAGGGGCTGCGCCCAGGAAGACTGGGGTGGGTGGTGGCCAGGGCTCGACGGCAGCAGCTGCAGATCAGAACAAACACCCCAACACACTGCAGAGAAGCCATTTCTAATCCTTCTGATGAAGACCAGCAGGTGTGCACCCAGTGTCCATTAGGGTCTCGCTCCCGGCTGGGTGGAAGTAGTCCCGTTCAAACATGACAGGTGGTGGATGGATACATCCATAGTCTGTCGTGGTTCGGTCCGACCTCACCGCAGCCCAGGAAGCTGGTCCAGATAATGACATCATTAGCAGACTCATTACTCTGGGGAAGACGCTGGAAGAACACTCTCTGGTGCTCTACACGGGGGCCATCTTGAAATGCTTGTGGAGTGTTTCACAACAGTTGTGTTGCAGCTGAGATGAACATCAGCCCAGCAAGCTGTCAGTGCTTACGTTCTCTCTCAGGAGTGGGAACACGCTGAAGCTGTTCTCGGTTAGCGTGACACCAAAGCGTGGGTTCTGTTTGTTGTGTTTCAGACGGACCAGCAGTACGCCAACAGCGTGGCCGACAACCTCAAGCGCCTGTGAGTATACAAGTGCATGCTGGGATGGTGTTTCCATGGAGACCGATATGGGGGAGGGTAGGTCACCAGTTGTCCAATAGGAGTGTGTGTGTGTGTGCGCAGATGTGTGAAGTTCTTTAACATGTTTTTCAATAATACCATATAGCTTTCTCTGAAGGAATGACACACACTAACATGCAAAGAGCAAATAGGCAATGTGTATGAAAAAGATCAAGGACACTTACCGTATTTTGCAAAAATAAAACCGCGGCTTGTACCCCGATTTTACAGTTTTCTTGTGGTTGTACGGCTTATATTTCGAAGCGGCGTATAGCCCGGTTTTAGAACAAAAAAGTGGCTTTGTCCCAAGATCTCTACAGACCGTGCAGCTAATTTAATGCTCAACACTTGAACGGGGGCTTATTACTTGAAAGAAGAATTATTTACTGTGTCGTCTCAGTTACACTATTTGGGCTTGGAAATACTGTGACTTGCTAAAGTAGGCAAATGGCTAGTAGAAGATAACATTTAATAATAATTTCAGTAAATCAAACAGCTGCAAGACCCAGTAAAATGTTATATACAGCTAGCAAACTAACATTAGCTAGCATCGCTAACGACATTGGTTAATTCAACTTGGGTAGGCTATCCTCAGGATTTGCAAGCTAGCTAAACTTATACTATATCTAAAATAATTAGAGTAGACATAACAATGGATTTTGCCACCCATGGACATACTATCCACAACCGAAGTGTGTTACAGCATGCTGTAAAATCGCCTAAAGCCTACTCGTGCATTGCTTGGTATCATTGTTCCCGTATAAAGTGCGGCATATATTTCAGTGCGGGTTAAAATCCGATTTACAAACACAAAGCTCCCATTCTGGTGAGGAGCGGGTTATAGAAAATGCGGCTTGTTTTCTGAAAATGACGGCAGTCTCACAGATTTGACAAACGCACTCCCTCAACATTCAGTTCCTACACACACACGCACACACACCTACAGACACACACACACACACACGCACACACATACAGACAGACACACATACAGACACCCACACACACACACAGATGTAAACTCTCCCCTCCTCTGAGGAGGTATCAGGGTCATGTAACAGCAGAAGCAGCTCTGAACAAGCTTCACACGCAGAGGAACTAAAAAGAGCGACTCCAGGTTCCCCTGGGGACGTCTTTGTAGACGCACCACTGTTCCTGTTCACCTGGAGGGGTGTCGCGTTTTAATCAGTCCCTGTAGAAACTGCAGGTGTCGCCCCGACTCGTCTTTGAGTCGACAAACGTAACCTGAGGCGTGTGTGAGCGATGGGTGAGGCTTGGGAGCAGGGATGTTCTCCATTCCAAACCAGCCGCCACAGATGAAACCAGGGAAGATTCATCATGATGCTTGTTGTTTGTTACTTTCACAAGTGTTATCAATCGCAGGTTTATATTTACGTTATAAACTCGGTGGTTGACACTTGCAATTGGATTGTTTAGTTGTTTTTGATTCAGCAGAACTAAAAAGGTGGTTTCAATTTGAATCATTAGAGCAAACCCCTGTTCACATCACCGTCCAGATCTCTATTTACTGTTCTGATCCCTGCTGAACTCTAAACTCTGTTTCAGCTTCAGGTTCCCATTTGGTATTAAACCAAGACAAATACACACACACACACATGCATGCGCAAACACAGATTGGGAAAATGTGTCCAAACTTTTGACTGGTACTGTATGTACACACATACACACACACATACACACACACATACACACACACATACACACACACATACACGCACAATTCACTCAATGTAAACAAGCAATTTGATGTTAACCCTGACCCCCGCCTGACCCTGACCCCCGCCTGACCCCCGCCTGACCCTGACCCCCGCCTGACCCTGACCCCCGCCTGACCCCCGCCTGACCCTGACCCCCGCCTGACCCTGACCCCCGACTGACCCCCGCCTGACCCTGACCCCCGCCTGACCCTGACCCCTGCCTGACCCCTGACCCCAGCCTGACCCCTGACTGACCCGGTCAACTCTGTCCGTGTCAGCATGCAGACAGCTCTGCCCTGGAGAGACGCAGCACACCTGAGGACTCTTCATCATCTGCTTCATCTGTGCCCACTGTGCGTGTGTGTGCGTGTGTGTGCGTGTGTGTGCATGTGTGTGTGTGTGTGTGCATGTGTGTGTGTGTGCGTGTGTGAGAGAGAGAGAGAGAGGCAAAGAGAAATAGAATGTGTGAGACACAAAGTGAGAAAGAGAGAGAGATACAGAGAGTGGGGGGAGGGTGTTTTTCTGTTGAGGCAAGAAAACGCTCTGTCACTTCTAGTTCAGCAGATGCAGCCGTTTCCGTGGCAACAGAGCCCTGTGTGTGTGTGTGTGTGTGTGTGTGTGTTCCTGCCTACTTCATCCTCCGGTTACCTCCCAGCATCCTTCTGGCTGTAGAGGAAGTCGTCTTGCTTAGAGAAGATGAGGGCCTGTCCCCATCGTTCACACCACACACACTATCTCTCAATATCTGAACCATCTCACTCTCTCTCTCCATCTCACTCTCTCTCCATCTATCCTTCTTTTGCACCCTCTCTCTCTATCGCTCATCTTCATATCCTCAGGAGAGTTTAGGAGCTCAATAGCCTTTCCTTCCCTCTTCCTCCCTCCCTCCTTCTCTCTCCCTCTTCCTCTCTCTTCTCCTCCCTCCTCCTCTACCCTCCCTTCTCCTCCCTCCTCCTCCCCCCGTCCCCCTGTCCCCCTCAGTTCTGCAGATCTCTGACACACTGATCTAAGCTGGGGGGGCAGTAGGTTGGAGGCAAATCTGTTTCTCTACAAAAACTCACTCGTTGCTCCCCCCCCCCCCAGGTTTCCGGTAGAGATCCAGTCCGGACTACTGGAGGTCATCTCTCCCTCCATCCACTTCTACCCAGACTTCTCCCGCCTCAAAGAGTCCTTCGGGGACCCCAAGGAGAGAGTCAGGTACCAACACAGTCCTCTCTCTGGTTCTTACTGCCTCTCTCTGCCTCTCTTACTATCTCTCTACCTCTCTCTCTACCACCCTCTGCCTCTACCTCTCTAACTATCTCTCTCTACCTCTCTACCACCCTGGGCCTCTCTCTACCTCTCTAACTATCTCTCTCTACCTCTCTACCACCCTCTGCCTCTCTCTACCTCTCTTACTATCTCTCTCTACCTCTCTCTACCACCCTCTGCCTCTATACCTCTCTCTGCCTCTTACTATCTCTCTTGCCACTCTCTGTCTCTGTCTACCTCTACCATCTAGCCACTTTTATATTTGATCTCTTCCTCCTCTCCATGTGTTCCCCTCAGTCCCTCTCTCCTCTAGAGGCTGTAACAGGAAACAAGGACGTTCTCTCTGTTGTTGAAGTGGGACTAACATTTGAGGGCATTCAGCTTGTTTCTGAACTTAAAGATCCGAATGATGTTGCAGTCCCTGGTTCCCTTCAGCGCTCTGTGGAGAACCTGGGCTCAGAATCCTAGAGTGCCCCTTTAAGGAGCGCCGTGACATCATCAGAGTCAACACTTCTCTCTTCATTTATTTAATGCTATGTCTGAATGCTGTGTGTTTTGCTGTGTGTGTGTGTGTGTTTGACATCCACCCACCCTGGACTGCCCTCTTGTTTTATTAATCTCTTTTTAATGTGTGTATCTGCAGGCTTGTTTGGGAGTCTGTCTGCTTCTGTGTGTGTGTGTGTGTGTGTGTGTGTGTGTGTGTGTGTGTGTGTGTGTGTGTGTGTGTGTGTGTGTGTGTGTAGCCTGCAGTATGTGTGTTTTAAATCAATCAAATTCCTACAAGCAACATCACAGAGGGCTTCACATATGACCATGGAGCTGCACCTTAACCAACCTAAAACCCAAATGAATGTGTGTACATCCATTTGAATCACACTAGCTGTCAATCACTCTGTTGGTGTGTCCCTCTGTGTGTATGTGTGTGTGTGTGTGTGTGTGTGTGTGTGTGTGTGTGTGTGTGTGTGTGTGTGTGTGTGTGTCATCAGCCCAGTGTGGATGCTCTGGTCTTTAGTGTTATTTAGTGCTTGGCTGCCTCGTGTGATTTGATGAAGACGAGGCTAGACGATTCAGTCTACAGAGCTCCTCTCTCTCTCTCCTTCTGTATCTCTCTCCCTCTCTCTCTCCCTCCCTCTGTATCTCTCTCTCTCCCTCCATATCGCTCCCTCTCTCACTCTCTCCCTCCCTCCGTATCTCTGTCTCTCTCTCTCTCTCTCTCTCTGCTTCACCCAACCACATCCTACTCATTAACAAAGGCAAGTGATCCATACTCCACCATCATCTCCTTTCTCTCTCTCTCTCTCTCTCTCTCTCTCTCTCTCCGTCTCTCTCTCTCTGGTGTCGTTTCTCTGGCTCTATTAGTCTGTTTCTCTCAGTCTCTCTCTCTCTCTCTCTCTCTCTCTCTCTCTGTCTTTTTTTGTTTAAATCAGTCTGTCCTTGTTTGACTCTGCTTCTCTCATCCCATCTCTCTCCACCTCACCTGTACGTCTAATCCAGTGAGATTAGGTTCAGACTGGTGGATTAGGCTCTCTCTGACAGGATTAGCAGTCTAGAGGCGAGGCAGAGCTCCCCTTTACTCAATCCAATTTCAGCACATTCTCACACACACATACACACACACACACAAACACACACAGAGGCACGAGAGAAAGAAAGAAAAGGTTGGAACATTTTAACTAAAAGCAGAGACACGAGGAGGTGTAGGTAGGAAGGCACAGTTCAGTCACACAAACATTGTGTGTGTGCGCGTGTGTCTGTGTGTGCGCGTGCATGCGTGTGTAGGCCAGTGTGATTTATCACTATCTGTAATGAGAAGGAGAGCAGTGTAGAATAACTCCCTAGACAGCTGCAGGCTGTCTTCATGGCTAATTCATGAAGCCCTGCTGTAGCCAAAGTCTCAGTGAGGCACTCAAGCACAAACACACCTTATAGGATGTATAAATACAAAAATGTTGAACACACACACACAACACACATTAAATTATTGATCAATATAAACATGATCATGGACAAAGATATGGTCCTACAAACTGGTGTGCTGCTCGTAAACACTGACCCTGTGTCTTACACTGCACACTCTAGTTCATTCAAGTCGAGCAGGAAGTGAAACAAATCATGTTTGAGCGCTCACGAAGCACTGCATAGACAGTCCACCCACACAGGAATATGCAATTACACACACACACAAACACACACACACACACACAGTCATGTCACCTCCTACTCAGAATGCAGGGGCATGGTTCATTCATAAACATGGCAGTCACAAGCTGTTGCTGACAGGATCTTCAAGACAGACACTGTCCTGAGAGCACACACATCACTGTTCCATGAGGATAACTTCAACAAGAGCAACAGTGTGAGAGAGCTACATAAGTGAGCAGGTAGTAATCATACCTGAGTAATAATACACAACATGTATGTAGATACATGACACATCTGTCAAGCCACACACGCTCACACACACACTCACACACGCACTCTCACACACACACACACACGCTCACACACACGCTCATGCACTCACACACACACTCACACGCTCACACACACTCACACACACACACTCACACACGCTCACACGCTCACACACGCACTCACACACACGTTCACACACTCATCCAGTGCAAAAGCTAATGTCCATGTGGTTTGTGTGTATTTGTGCAAAATAAGAGCCAGCATGGTGTGTCCTGTACGTGACGGACATTTCAGAGTGATGCGTTCATCTCAGCACCATGGTGTATCAGAAGTGAGTTAAAGTGCAGCGGGAAGCTTAATGTGAAGTGTTGTTGTGGAGAAGTGGAGGCAGCCAAGCACGGACCTGAGCTGTCATCTGAAGTCCCAAAATTAACTAACGTCACCCTTAAGGAGTGGGAGAACATCGGAGAGAGGGAGAGAGGGAGAGAGGGAGAGAGAGAGAGCCATGGGGTCTGTAGAGAGACAGAGATCAGTAGCCATAGAGAGAGAAATAAAGAAGGAGAGAGTGATAGAGTGGAGCGATAGATAGAGAAAGAGGGAGAGATTGAGTGTGGTGGGGGGGCGGTCAAGCGGAAGGCACACGGTGTTCATTACTTCTAAAATGAAACTCTACATGGAAATTAAAAAGATTCCCTTTTTTCCCCTGACTGTAAAACTGCCTTGGCTACTAAATCAGAGTTTTGCCTCATTCATCAAACTAGTGCAGTGCACGTATGCAGCCGGTGATTAAGATTCGTTTATTTGATTCGGTGTTAACTTAATGGGAGTTTGTGCGCTTTCGCATAAAATGGAAATATCTAACGCCGCTGGCTGACAACAAATAGCACATTACTGAGTAGGCTAAATTCATAAGAGCTATGTTCTTGTATCTCTATTTTGTCTCACAGATTGTATTTCACGTTGCAGAGCCCGTTGGCGGCTCACTAGCTCATAGCTCATCGCGGTTATATTTATTTCTCGGGAGATCCACGGCTCTGTAGCAGCACAACATGGCGGCGATCGCGTTTATATAGGCCTAGGCCTATTTATTTTCCACTGACAGACAGAGAGGCATCGTTCCCGACCCATCCATACAGAAGTAACCACTTGCAGATCACCGCGACAGGTCAGACACACAGACAGATGTAGGCCTATAGATCCATATGAGACCAGACCGATCAAATTCCTGACGATTGTTTATAGATTTCTGTCTATAACATTACAGTGAGCCCTTCCTATCCCCAGGCGTTGGCTGTTATTGTGTGGGCAATGACTGGGATATGGAAAGCGTTGCCTTGCTATGATCCCAATTTGGCTCCAGGTTTTCATTTGGCCAGACAATCCCTTTCCACTCCACAAATGTTAATTCGTAGAGAGAATTGTAATCGTGTTTTTTGTTTGCGGTCTCATTTACCTGCACCAGGGCTGCCAAATCTTTCCATGACATGAAGTGCTGGCTGTTTGTGCAATAGGCCCATGATTGCAAGGTATGCTAGCTGACTTGTTGCTTTGGAAAACCATCCCAATCTCAGCGTATTAACGTACTAGTGCTTGATGCTAACTAGTCTAGGACAGCGATTCCCAAACTGTCCCAAACTGAGGGTAATGCAGGTGGGCCGCCAAAGCAGTTAAAACTAAATTATTAAAAATGAATAAATATCAACATATTTGAGTTGTTAAACATGCGCAAATTAAGTGAACGTGTGTTGGGGGCGCAATCATATTTGAGCTAGCTTAGGCTAGCTTCTGCCAAAAAGAACCGCTAGGCTAACTCTAGCCAGAAATAAGCGCAAGACTAGCCAAACCGCTAGCCCCGGTATGGCCCCCTCCCACAGCAGTGATGACACAAACACTATAGAGATTAAAGCCAGTCTGTTGAGCTCCGCTAAATCAAAGCCCCCTCAATCGATTCGGCCTAGCAGCCATGTCTTATTCACCCCTCTCCTCGTCCTTCTTCCCCTGCACCTCTTCTCGCACGCTTGCTGCTCTTTTCCAGGACGAACGGCTGAACGAGACAATGTTCCTTATCGATCAACCGGCTGGTCTTGTACCGGCTTGGACACAGCAGGATAGATAGGCTGGATATAGGAGGTGTGTGTGTGTGTGTGTGTGTGTGTATGTGTACTTACCAGGATGTGTAGTTCCATATGTCTTGAGTGTCAACCCAGATTCAGGGCAGCGGATTCAGATTCAGTAGCAGGACCGGGGCTGCAGCAGGAGGAAGAGCTGGCCTTGTTTGCCAACTACAGACAGCTTGTGAAGAAGGAGGGCTTTATAATGCATGAGGACAGGACAATCAAGGGAGGAGAGCAGAATGTGAAGGAGAGGAGAGAAAGGAGAGAGATTTTAAAGAGGAGGACAGAGATGACAAACAAAGTGTGTGTTCTCTTTCCTGTGAGTGTGTGTTATCGACCAGTTTGTGTGTGTTGCTTTCCCTCTGTGTGTTCTCCTGTATGTGTGTTCTGTACAGATGTGTGTTTGCAAGAGCTTATTTTCACATTAGCGCACACAGCAGGGAGCAGAGATGAGTTGTGAGGAGCTCTGAGGGAGTGTCAAAGAGCCTGTCGCCATGGCACTGTGAAAGCTGAGGAGATGGTATGATGCATCATTCAGTTCTTTATTTATATTATACAGTATACACCATATGATCTACATTATATAGAGATGAGTATATAGTAGCTCACATAAGATTATGACTTCTTTATTCTAGGTTTAGATTCTTTATTGTTTTAGATAGACTGCTAGGGAACTGCCAAGAGGAGAATAATCAAAGACTTCCACTGTACCTGTTCTTGTTAACTCCCTGTCTCATCCATAACAGACATTTTCTATGTACTGTGTGTGGGGGAAAAAAACATATATTTTGCTCACGTTAGTTAGAAAATATTTTTTCAACCTTTGGAAACTTTTTTTGCTAACTTTTTTTGATCATTCATTTATATATCTTTTTTACACACACAGTGAAAGGAGAGGGGAAGATAGGAGAACAGAGAAGCCTAAAACAGAGCAGAGCAGATGAGGACTTGATGAGGACTCTACTCTACAGTACAGTAGAGTCCTCATCAATGATACAATTTTTCTTTTGCCATTTTTTTTGCCAAGTTTTTCAAGTTTCAAAGCTTTTTTTAGAGAAAATGAATTCAACCTTTAGAAACTTTTTTAGTAAACTTTTTTCAAAAATATTTTTTCAACCTTAAAAACGAAAGAAAAAAAATCCATTGTGCCCATGGGCGCCCTGGATTTACTCCAGGGGGCAACCCTGCCTGGGCTGCAGAGCTGCAACAGTGTCCAGCAAACACAGGTCTTTGTCTCCTATCATCTGCCCTTATGGTGATACATGTTATCAAATGACCAGATGGTGTGTAACAGCCTCAGAGAAAAGCCTTCTTGACTTGTTATGTGTGCGTGGGATGGGGTGAACATCTATCTTATCTCACTAGCACAGCTTCAATTAAGAAAGCTTATCCGGCAATTAGACCAACCCGCAATTATTGAATCATGTGTTCTCACTATGTACACCTGCAGCTATTGTTTGTACATCTCTGTTCAGACAAATAGAATTTAATAATACTTATTTGTGTATATTTCAGTTGAACACATATAGCTGTCCTCTGGAAATAATGACATTCACTATTTTATCGTTGACCTGACATTCCATAGAAGAGAATGTATTGTAGAGAGTCGAGTTTCCTAAAATGTTTGTTGTGTTTTGCTTTTGGGACGTAAGATTTCTAAGTGGGTTAACGGGGGTTTTATGCGTATGCCGGAGGGCCGTAGCAGATTAGACGCTGTGTGGTTGTGTTGAAAAAATTGGTGCTCACAATTTCCTGCTCCTAATCAAGCTTTTGTTTTAATATTCCTGTTCTGGGGCGCTGTCTGGGTCGTGGCTCACATTACAGATAGCGTTTTCTCTTTTCACCGCTCGCAATGTTAAGCTGCTCTGATGCAGCTCTCTCATCCAATCCAAAGTGTGTGTGTGTGTGTGTGTGTGTGTGGGAGGAGGTTAGGGAGAGGTGTGTGTGTCACTTCTTCATTTGAGGGACTCTGGTTTGAGGCAGTGTTGGACTCTAATGCTGTTTGTGAGCCCGTAACTGTAGACAATCTTCTATCATTCTGCGATGGTCAAGGTTTTTTTAAATTGAATGTTTTATCTTTTTATTCCCCTCCTTCCTGTTCTCCTCCTTCCTGTTCCCCTCCTTCCTGTTCCCCTCCTTCCTGTTCCCCTCCTTCCTGTTCCCCTCCTTCCTGTTCCCCTCCTTCCTTCCTGTTCCCCTCCTTCCTTCCTGTTCCCCTCCAGGTGGAGAACGAAGCAGAACCTGGACTACTGTTTCCTAATGATGTACGCCCAGTCTAAGGGGACGTACTACGTACAGGTAGGAACCCACATGTTCCCTCTGGGCTGGAGAGAACCCACATGTTCCCTCTGGCTGGAGAGAACCCACATGTTCCCTCTGGGCTGGAGAGAACCTACATGTTCCCTCTGGGCTGGAGAAAACCCACATCTTTCCCAGACAAGATTACAGGGAGGAAGTGTTTGAAGTGTCTGAGCTGTGAATCCGTTTCATGCAGCCTCTCTGTACGTGTGAACAGGTCATTTGAGCATGGTGATGTTGGGCTGCGGTTGAAAACGGAACCATCTACTTTGTGCTCCGTAACTCACTGACGTGGCAAGGTGCCTGGGAGGGTCTTTTATGGGTGTTGCTCGCCACCTTGACCTCCTGTTGTTTTTGAAAACCGCGTCAAATACTCAGCTCAGACAGTGCAGCCCCTGTGCTTGTGGGAGCAGTGAGTCAGGGCAGCCTCTGAACACAGCGACCATGCACAAGCCCTCCTGTAAGACTGACGTACGCTGGAGTGTAGAGGAAGCAAAAGAACTTTGATCTCAGGGTTAGCTGGTGAGACCTCAGTGCTGAACTTTGACCCTGGGAGGGCGGGGGTCCTAGGAGACGTTTGTTGACATTGGCTCTTTGAGGGGTTTTCCTCTGGTGGGGCAGTCTGATGACCTCCATGTGGTTACCTAGTTACCCGGTTACCTGGTTACCAACCTTGAGAAGGCAGTGGAAGATGCAGACGCCATTCACAGTGCTTCTAAGAGGAGGGTTTTGATTACACCGTCAGCTGGTTTTTGTCCCCACCGGCCGTCCCCTGTGGAATGTTCCAGTCAGAATCAGACCCTCTGGATGGATCACATGTGCAGAAGTTAACGTTGGTGCCAGCGTTGTTCCATGGGAGTTTTGGGGAGCTTTGATCAGATCATGGAAACAGCCCGTTCTGGCTGTGGAACTTGCTGCCTGAACGATCCCAGCCCTCAGCCCTCAGCAGCCCTCAGCAGCCCTCAGCAGGGCCTAGTGAGGGATGGGGCACTCTCGTCGCTTTGGTTTACTGGAATCTCAACAACCCGTCACTGGGTTGAGGTTGCTGAACCTTTCCACAACATTTCTTCAGTGATTCCTTTTGGTTTGTGGAGAAGAATAAAGCCTACACAATACACCTGCAGCCCACACACACACACACCCACACACACACACACACACACACACACACACACACACACACACACACCCACACACACACACGCACGCACACACACGCCCACGCACACGCACACACACCAGGCAGAACCCACCCCACCATGAGGAAACATCAACATGGACATATGATTAAATACACATCCAGTTTCCTTCAGTTCCTGGACAGACTCACCACTGAGAGCGATGCAGCCTCTGCGTCTGCAGCTGCTGGAGGAGAAACGGCCATCTGTCAGAAATCACCGTCCGCTCCGCGTCCCACTTACACACATCCAGCCTGTCTCTCCTCTTCTCCCTCCTCTTCTTCTCTCCTCTTCTCCTCTTCTCCCTCCTTCTCTCCTCCTCTTCCTCCTCAGAATGTGGGAGGGAGGAAGAGGAGGAAGGGAGGGGAAGTGACAGGTTTGCGTAAGTCTAATACTGCAGGCTGGACGAGGCGATGGCAGCGTTATAGCTCGGTTTATTCCTCCCATAATCACCTCATCTGTTTAGACAGACACACTGCCACTCTCTCTCTCTTACACACACACACACTCTCTCTCACCCTCACACACACACACACACACACACACAAAGCAACCGTCACCTCTCGGTAGGATGAGCTGTGAAACAAGCCGTCTTTTCCGTTTTGTTTCAGTTTAGTATTGTCTGTTCTGTTGATTCACTATAAGGTCGTGATCTGTGTTTGATGCTGTTGGGGTGTTGAGGCTCTTTTCAACCTAATTTGATACATTTTGCTGATGTTGTTTTCACTAACTTCCTCTTTGAAGTTATTGTTTTGTTAAACAACTTACTGAATGGTAGAAATCCGGTTCACAGCTTCCAAAGTGTAGCACAGAGTAATGTTTGTGACCCCTCCAGAGATTTTAATTATTGAATAGTTTAAGCCATATGGTTGCAATCACATAAACCCATTGTCACAAATTAGACCTATTAGTATTTAATTAGATCTAATGAGAGGGAATTGTCACGTAAATCCCCCCTATTAAAAGATGGAGGGAAACTGCAACTTATTTCTAATGGTTTTTTTCTCTTTTCTCTCTGTCTCTCTCTCCATCTCTCTCTCTGTCTCTCTCTCCATCTCTCTCTCTGTCTCCCTCCCTCCCTCTCAGCTGGAGGATGACATTGTTGCTCGTCCAAATTACTTCACCACCATGAAGAACTTTGCCCTGCAGCAGTCTTCTGAAGAGTGGATGATCCTGGAGTTCTCCCAGCTGGGCTTCATCGGTGAGTCTGGGTCATATGAGCTAGCGTAGCATGCTACCGTTGACAGAAGCACGAGAGGCAACCACCCGTGTTTAGCTGACAATAACTAAAGAACCTACACCCTCAAAATAAGTTATCTTATCATGATAAAGGGTTGCATTTAAATATGTACTGTATCAATCACCAACAAGAATACAGGCCAAATATTTGTTGACAGCTGTTAGCACAGATAGCTAAGCTACAATACAAGCATCAACCAGCTAATGCTACAGGTAACACTGCTTACAGGTACCGGGTCTTCAGTCACAGGCTGAAAATGAACTTTTAAATGGCTTTTAAACTTTAGATAGGAAACTAATATCTTAAATGTGGGTGACATGAATTAACTTAAAAGATGCTCAAATGCATAATCCTGATAAATGGTAAGAGGTGTGCTATTTCTTTTGAAGTACTTTTCTAAAAAAAAAAGTATGAAAAAAGAAAACTTTTTTCAATAAAATATGCAGCTAGAGCCAGAAAGTTGTTCAGGCTCCAAAACTTCTCTGAATTACGAATTACCCCCCCGTGGAATTAGATCTGCAGTCAAATGAAGCGTCCACCTTGGTTTGATCTGGGTGCTAACGATCCTGTCGAGAGTAATCAATTACTCCTGCCCTATGAAGTCTATCAGCAGTGGCTGGCGTGTTAAACCAGGGAGCTCATCTGACTGGAACCGCAGGAAATTGGAGGAAAGGAAGTGTGGGTCTGTAGGAAGCGTTCCAAGTACCGTTCCGATGTGATCTGAGGGGAGGAGAGAGCGATGCCAGACTTCAGTGGTCGTGTTATTGGCAGAACAAGATGAGGACCACATGTTGTGTGTTTCTGGCCTCAATCTGACCGCCGTTGCCTGACCCAGAATAAAGAGTTCTTGACAGCCAGTGCAGCCCAACGCAAACAGAACACAGTAACCCCGGCCCCCGTCCTCAGGACCCGACACGAGGCGTCCACTGAGGACCCGACACGAGGCGTCCACAAAGGACGCACGCTTTTTGGCCGCCGTTCGCAGTGTCACGTCAGAACTGATTCTGTATTTTGGTGGAATGGAGTTCATCTGTTCACGCTGCAACCGTCGGAGACCAAAACAAAGCGTAGCTTGAGATGATTGGTGGAAACGTGGAAATGGGAACCCCCTGAGGTAATTTCTTGGATACTTTCTCTGTCATGGGACTGTGATGGTCTCGCTGGGGATGAATTCCACTTTGTTACTTCCATGAACTCTGACCCTCTCCATTCAGTGGCTTAAGTGGTGGCTGTTGTCTTGTGACTCCCTGCTGATGGGTTAAGAGCTAGCTAGCGTTGCTCGTGGGCCCTCCTGGTCACACACGTACCAGCTGTGTTGCAACAAGCTGTCTCTGTAAGGAGCCCTTCCAGCAGAGGACAACTAAGAGCACAATTGTCCTAATAGAACTAGATAAGTGAACCCTAAGGATTTATGCTCAGACAACAAACATGCTTGAAGTGACTGCTGTGAACAGAATAGTGGGGATGTCATCTTTAGATAGCCTTCTAAATAATGACATTTGATTCCTACTACTGGCTACCAGTGAGGAAAACCTAAATAATTTTACAGCCACTCCAAAAATATTCCTCTTCACAGCCTCTCCATTCTTCCCGAGACAGAAACACACACAAAACATCTTCTCTCACACACACACACACACGCGGGCACACACACACTCGCGGGCACACACACACATACAGCTTTTCTTTTATTTCTTTTTGGTTGACGCACATTTTCCCATCTCCTATTCTCTTTCCCATTCTGTTCCATTTCTTCACCTTCTCCCTAACACTCATACACACACACACTCCTCACACACACACTCCTCACACACACACACAATTACACAGTGCCGCACTCTTCCCATGAGCCTCTGCTTCTCCACTTTAGGCTAATAGGTCCCTGAGCGCTGCTATGGGCTTGGCTTAACCATTGATTGATGGCCTCTCTGTCTGTCTTTTTCTCTCTTACTGTGTCTCTCTCTCTCTCTCTCTCTCTCTCTCTCTCTCTCTCTCTCCCTCCCTTTTTCTGCCTCTGTCTCTCTCCTTCTGTCTCCCTCTCTCCCTCTGTCTCTCTCTCTCTCTCTCTCCCTCCTCCCTTTTTCTGCCTCTGTCTCTCTCTCCTTCTGTCTCCCTCTCTCCCTCTGTCTCTCTCTGTCTCTCTCTGTCTCTCTCTCGTCTACCCTCTCCCTCCACCCTCCCATCACCTAATTACCCACCCATGGGGAGGCGTGATCAAGGAGCCCCTACAGACTGTGATCTAAGGTCAGTTTTAACTCCCTCGCCCAGACAGAGGAGGTTAATATCTGAGGCGTGCCTGCAGCTCCCAGACCACCTCCAGCTGGTCCACCCGAAGCCCTCAGAAGGAGCACCACCCCCCCACCAGCACCACCCCCCCACCAGCACCACCCCCCCACCAGCACCACCCCCCCACCAGCACCACCCCCCCACCAGCACCACCTGTTGCTGCAGAAATCCAGTTATGGTTCTAAAGGAGCCTTTAGACAGTTAACCTGACAACATGAGGAAGAAAGACTCGGAGGACAGCAGAACCAACATGGAGTCCACGGGCATTAAGTTGAGAACCGTCATCTCTCCATGCAGCTAGCCTCGCTCGCCATGGGCTGTTGAGTTATTGATCTGTGGTGAAGCAATCACCTGGTTCCTGCAGAATATCAGACAAAAACAAATGTTGTTTCCTGGGTTATCTTGCAACCGGGAAACACAGACACTGCTGGCGAGTTGTTTTCCTCTAGAATCCAAAATATGAGGTCTGACTACTCCTCCCCCTATCTCCCTCTCTCCTCTCTGAGCTATCAAACACGTAAGTGAAAACCGTGTCAGATAAGCTTCTGACAGGCACAGCTTCCCTGCTCGTCTCTCTCTGTGCTTAACGAAGCGAGGCGCTCCTGCCTGTCAGTTTAGCAGCCCAGCCGTCTGATCAGCTTCCTGCTGTGGAGATGGGGGGGAAGACATCTTTTACTCCACGCCTCTCTCTCTCTCTCTCTCTCTCTCTCTCTCTCTCTCTCTGTCTCTCTCTCTCTGTTTCTCTTCTCTCTCTGTTTCTCTCTCTGTCTCTCTCTGTCTTACTCTCTGTCTCTGTCTACTACTTATAATAATGTATGTGTATTGAATAATAACATAAAAAGTACATGTATCAAAATAAAAAACACAGAGAGACATTCTCTCTCACGCTCACACTTTTCCTCTGCGAGTCTCCGCAGCTCACACTTAGGCCTAATTGGACTGCTCAGTCGCCGTGGGTAACCCAAGAACTGCAGGCCCGGCCCGACAACCGTAACCGATGCGCCCTCCGGGGCACGCTCAGTCTGATTCTGATAAGCCGTCAGGCTTGTGTCTCCAGACCCCAGAACGAGCCCTTACCGAGTCGTCTCCACTGTGGCGTCAACAACGTTGGTCACGGAAAATACACAACCTCGATTGTCGCATCTTTCGGTTACAGAATATAGATGAGTATGTAGGCACATTGTAGAGAATGTCTCGCAGTTTGGACTTTGTGTCTGTTTTGTCTTATATATATATATATATATATACATTTACAAACTCTTCTAAAACTAAAATACATAATTGTATAAATCAGTAACTGATACAAGGTCGTTGCTGTGTTGGCTAGATATCCCAGTGGTTGTCAGGGGCTTTACATCACAGCGTTATGTAAATGTCATCAGCAAACACGTTGATAATGATCCGAGGAGCACCATAACAACACTCTCTGCTGTCAGGATCATCTGTGCAGCGCTGGATACATAATTCCTCTGGGCGATTTGTGACTTTGTTAGCCGTAATCCGACGCCTGTGCTCTGCTGAGCCGAGGTGTTTTTCTCGTGGGCTAGCTGATTCTGTAGGGGTTGGGGTTAGCAGAGATTGGCTAGCGGGTGGCAGATAGGGGCTAGCAGTTAGCAGATTGGAGCTAGCGGTTAGCAGTTTGGGGCTAGCGGTTAGCAGATAGAGGCTAGCGGTTAGCATTTAGGAGCTAGGAGTTACCCACACTTCCACACTCGTGAGCACAGCTGGGCTAACAGCTAGTATACTATGTACAACAGGGGTCCCCAAACTACGGCCTGCCAACGCATTTGGACCGGTCCTCTGAACAAGAAACTGTTTTTTCTTCTTTTTTTTATAAAAAAAAAAAAAAAGTTTACACTGATTAATATGCATAAGTAAGTAAATGTTTTGATTTCAATAGCAATGAATATGAAAAAAGGTCATTATGATATTAATAATGCTCTTTTAATAGGCTATATATCCCTTGATATGTACGGATGTACGGTGCATAACAAAATAATAAACTAATCTAGCATAATAAATACATTTTAAAATCATAATAACATCTCCACAATAATACTGGTAGTCACTCCGGCCCATGTAATTTTCTGTTACCGACAGACCCGGCCCCACGTTAAAGAAAGGAAAAATTATCTGGCCCTCGCAGAAAAAGGTTTGGGGACCCCTGATGTACAAGCACAGGACCGGTCTGACCAAGAATAGAACAACACAAAGAGAGGGAGAGGGAGACATTGAAGTAAATGAGATTATGTTTGAATGCCTCTTAGCAGTAAGAAGAGAATCAGCTATTACCAATCAGTTTCTCACCAACAATTCTGAGAAACAAATTGATTAAGCCTAAATTAGTATTCCCACAGTGCAATAGGAATAATTGTTTCGTTTGGCTTCAGTCTAGGATTGAAAAGTCAAAAGCTTTTTAATTCAGGAGACAAACCGAAAAAAGCGTTGGTAATTTGTCAACAAAATAGCAATTTGCTTAAGGCTCTATTCAAGCAATACTTAGTAGTCATTCAAGTACATTAATACTTCATTACAAATTATTGATCAACCTAAAATTAGCTTGAAAACAATCAGTCTTGATCATCTCCTCTCCAAAGTTTGCTGTTTGTGCGTGGTTAAAGCAGTCAGGTCCGTGAACAGCCATCGTTACTCCCTTCACCTCAGTTTGAGTCTGAGAGAGTGAAAGGAAAGTAAGGAGGGAAGGTTACCACAACAGACAATTGAGACACGACCCTGGGCTTCCTTTAGAAGGCTGTTTGTATCCTGTGGAGATTCAGAGAATGTAGTTCGCCTCAGATTAAAGGAATGCATTGTGTTCACGTTTTGTCTTTGCTTACTCAACACTTCTGACACTGTCCCCAACGTTGTGTAACCTCTTCCAGCTCTTTCCCTAAGCACTGTGTTCTGATGAGTCAGCGTGTAGTGGCACAGGAAAACAGGGCACTAACACACTCACACACACACACTGGGCACTAACACATTCACACACACACACTGGGCACTAACACATTCACACACTGTGTCACTTTATCACAGGTACACACTCCCACGCTCTCTCCTTTTCTCACATACACTCACACACATGCACTCTCTCTCTCTCTCTCACACACACACACATGCACTCTCTCTCTCTCACACACACACACATGCACTCTCTCTCTCTCTCTCACACACACACACATACACTCTGTCTTACACACACTCCCCCTTGTAGAAGTTTGTGGATAATTTGAGAGCAGGTTTTTATTCAGAACTAGCAGGTGTTTCCACTACCTCTTTGCCTCAGTGGAAGAGCTCTCTCCTGGAGCTTCAGTCTGCCCACAGCTTTAGCACTTCTTACATTAATTAGCATGTATTGATTGAATCTACAACAAAAACAGGGTTTCATTAGAAAACATATTGCTTCAAGGCATGCCCCAGTGTATCTCTCTCTCTGTGTGTGTGTGTGTGTGGTGCTAAGTATGCAGGTCTGTGTATGGCTGGATGTGATAGTGTGATGGCAAGTGGGGGGAGGAGAGAGGAAGAGAGAGAGGGGGATAATTGGGGGAGGAGAGAGAGCCAGGGAGAGGAAGAGGAGAGAAAGAGAGAGAGAGAGTGGGGGAAGGAGACGGGGAGAGTGGAGGAGAAAGGAAAAGAGAGAGGGGGAGAGTGGTGGAAGGAGACAGAGCGAGGGAGAGTAGGGGAGGAGAAAGGGAGGGAGAGAGGGCGAAGGAGAGAGTGGGGGAGAGAAAGGGAGGGAGAGAGGGGGAAGAGAAAGGGAGGGTGAGAGAGAGGGAGTCATTGGGAGGCAGTGGACTGTGAACAAGTAGAGAGGTGAATACAGATGAAAACTCATCTAGAGTGGCCACTCTGACTACCCAGAATGCACCTGGGCTCATATCTCACCCCAGCAGCCCCTCTTTCTTGCTGTCAGTTACACACACACAAATACACTCACTCACACACATTCTAACACAAACACATGCTGAGAACACTTCTGCTCCACTTATCTAGGAGCTAGTCATGGAGATTCACTTTCCAACAAGCTCTTTTGGTCCACCTTGAACTCTACAGACTCCTCACAGACTGACTGACTGATTATCTTGTCCTGCTTACTGGAATATTACCCATTCACTGTGCTTCAGATGTTACACAGATCCACATAGACAGACAGGTAGGTACACAAACACACACTCACACAGTGCTATTGCATTCTGCCAAGGAGACAGTCACAATAGAATTTGAATCCATACCAACTTTACAGGAAATATAATGGCTACCCTTTAACAGAAATACAATGTTACACATTGTAAGATGTATGATTTTAACTTTAAAGCTAACATAGGTTAGTGATGTGATCAGCATGACCTGTCTCTTTGCATCTTAATGCTGAGATCAGATCACCTATGAAGGTTGAAGGACAAATGAGCAATCACTGAGATGTTTCGTTCTGTAGCTCCACACACACACACACACACACACACACACTCACACACACACACACACTCACACACACACACACACCCTCACACACACACACACACACACACACACCCTCACACACACACACACACACACACCCTCACGCACCAAACACACACACACACACACACACACACCCTCACGCACCAAACATCACAGACTCTCTACTTCTCACCATCTCTCCTCTCCCCCATCTCACCTTTCCATCTGCCTCCCAGCAGGCTGTATAATGAGCCCCAGACT
>CM042855.1:16955963-17095963 GCA_023658055.1 Thaleichthys pacificus | reverse complement strand
CCTAACCCCCACACCTAACCCTAACACCCCCCCCCCTCTCCCAGCCCTCCACACAGAGTTTTAAGAGCTAATTTAAAATAAATACATAACTGATGAACAAGAGTGAGTATCAGTGCTGCCATTGGTGGAGGTAAGAAAGATCTATGCACACACTTAGTTCTGTTAAAAATAGAGCTCATCCTTGATGGGCTACTCAATGTCATGAGTAGCCTTTAATCCTCCTCTGTCTCCCTACTTCTTGCTGTTTGTGACCTTCAGTTATAAATCCTCTCTCTGTGAAGCTAGCTTCCATGCCCTTGGAAAAGGAGCTCCTTGTGACATCATAAATTACTAAAAGCACTCACTCTCATTCAAATATTGTGTAAGACTACGCAGAATCAATATCATTCTGGCACCAGTTCACATTCGGAACAAATCAATTAATTCTACAATATTGCTATCAAATGTTGGCAAGCCTCCCTCCTGCCTCAGAGGAATATTTGCTTTCAGACCCAAACGCCCAGAGCTCTTTCCCTCCATCTCTTCAGATTCGATACTGTGCTTTACGCATTAGGATGGATACAAAAAGATAGGTTATTCTATTGACAGTATTTCTCCAAAGTACAAATTAGATGCTATTGAATTTAGCCTAACGCTCCGGTGACGGTACTGACCCAGGAGACATCACTCTGTCACCCCCCCCCCCCCCCCCCCCCACCCATCTCCAGGAATGTTCCAGAACGGCATAGCGGAGGGGGAGGTTGATCCTAGCTTCGGGCCGTTGGAGGCCCTGCGCCTCTCGGTGCTGACAGACTCCCCGGTCTGGGTCATCCTCAGTGAGGTGAGCCGTCTCTGTCGATGCTTCCTAAATACAAGACCTCTGCATCTTTGTTGTCTTTCGGCTCATCGCACTCTCAGCAACTTCCCCCTGTGGGCTTGATTCCAACATGTAACGTATTCAACTTATTTTACCGCATGATACATCGTAGTGCAGCCTCTGGGTCTGAAGGTTTTGTCTCTGTGCGTTTGATTTTTTTTTTTAGATATTCATCAAAAAAGCGGAGTGAAAGTCAGCAGACCTCCCCAAAGCAATACCTCAGACAACCGTTCACCGTTCGCCAATGGAACGGAGCCTTCGCAGCTACTGCCGACTCATTCTCTGGCTTCACGGCGATGAATTTCCAGCGCGTTCGGACAGCGCCATCTGCTGGCAAGATCACTCGATTGCCGGCCAGTAGTGAGCGCCCTGACTGGATGACCAATCAAAAGCATGGGAGTGTTTGTCCGGAAGCGCTTATTTGGAGAAAGCAACGAGGACACACGGAGCTGTATGTGGTGAACTGTATTTATGTGTACATAAGGTTTATGTTTTAAAACACTGGTAATTGTCAAAAAGCTGGCGAGATTGCCTAGCCCTTTGATGAAGGTAAATGACAATGAATAGCTGCTTTCGGAATTTAAGGAATGGCCAGGCAACTGACATTTTGGAATGACACAATTGATAATCCTGTTTAAATACTGTTCTGGATCTCCTATTAAAGAACACCCCACATGTAATACATATGTATGTGGCTACGTATATATGCATATTTATGTACACACAATCATATGAATGATCTCTATAGGTGTGTTGATATGTACATAAATACAGTGAGTGTGCCCAAAAGTCAGTTCAAAAAGTAAACCTATTGAAGAAAGTGCACAAAGTGGTGTCTGTTTGAAATAAAAGTCAATTCTGAAGCCAGAGGACATTTGTAGGAAATCTGAAATAGCATATGCTCTCTTTCTGCTTGATGCGCCATCTTCGCTAACACTGTTTTCCCTCCCCTCAGCAATTACTTTTGCCTTAATGTGACATGAAGCTAACCAGGTTGTGGGACGAATCACTGTAAGCCGAGACCAGATGCAAGGCCCTATTACATTAGCTAGGAAACAAAACAAGGCTTCCCACTTCCAAGCACAGGAAACATATTTTTTTTCATTGTTTCTTATCAAATCGGGAGGGGTTTGGAAAAAGGAAGAGTGGTTTAGAAAGAAACTGTCAGAGAGACACGATGGACCATCGTTCCTCATGTTCTCAAGCTGTAGTTTATACTCTCTTGGACCACTTCATAAAATACCCAATACACAGCTTCCCAAAATGGCTACACTCTCTAGCTTTTAAGTCAATGATGACATTGAAATAAGAGGGAGTTAACTCACATTTTCTGCGCGTTTATTTAAGTGATTTTGCACAGCATTTCCCAACACAAAGCAATCGCTGAAAGCCCTCCAATATAAATCTGAAACGTTTGGATAGCAAAGCTGAGACTATCTGCAAATAAGGCTACTGGAAGAAATTCAATATCTCTTTTTTATTGAATAGGGGATTCTGGTTTGTAAACATTCAAACTGGGTTACTGATTGTGTTTTCTCTGGAGCTTGTAGGAAGCACATTATAGGCGTTGTGCCAAATCAATTAGTCTTAGAGCCCTTACGCTGTTAATGTGACTATTTGCAGGAACATGGACGCATGTAGACACAAGCTGTGTGGCTGGCAAATCTGAACTGTACTATTTACGGTTCCCTGACCTGCCGTTTGTTCAGAAAAATACATATTTTCTTTTTTTTCGTAAAATGCACTGGAATGCATTGCTTATATATTGTGTTGTATTTTGTATCATTTAGATAAACTATATTTAATGATGTTACCTTCTATCCGATATGTGAATTGTAATAAAGACGGAATTTCAATTGAAAAACTTCGGTTTTCTATTTTTTTCTAGGAGCTATGTTTAATTTTGGAATGGATTCAATCGTAGCCTATATTAGATAACGCTACCGTTTTGTCGAAAATAGCCCGATGCCCACCTCACATACATGCAAACTGGTCACATACACTTTGATAACTTCATTAGACCCCGCTAACGGTACTCCAAATCCACATGCACTTAGTAGACAGTACTAGACACCTGCATGATCTAATTGTCTTGCATAACGCAGTTTGGGATGATTCACAGTTTGAAGGCCACGAAGACTTATTCCAGTCAAGTGCACGTAGACAATGGTCTATCTCTGATTCACACCCAGATGCACAGCTAAAGTGGTTATGCTAGCCACGACCGGAACTAAGTACTAAGTATTCCACTAGTACATTGTATCTGTTTCAGATACTAGTTTGTCCAGAATTAGTCAACATGACATCAAAAGTGTAATTCTCCGTTACATTAAAAAAGGTCTGCCTCGGTTAAAGAACGTTAAAGTAATTCTTACTACAACCAATGAAAGAACACTTCCTCTTTCAGCTGGACAAATCATCGCCGTCCACGCGGTTCAGATTGTGGGCGTAGATCATTCATTTTGATGAACATGCATTACAACCAATCATATTTACGATTGTCCCGGAAAACCTCGTAGTTTTTGGCTTCTTAACCAATCAGCAAGTGTTGAAGGTGGGACTTCAATCCCAGAACGCATGCCCCTACATCACACGTGATCCTGCTGTAGTTCCAGGTGGTCACATAGAGAACCAGGAGGTAAGCAATGACGGAGATATTACACTTTCTGAAAATCAATATTTTTAGTATATAACAATCATTTTAATACATACACATCGCACTGTTTGCACGCACGTTTAGTGAATAGACAGGCTTGGTGTTGCTTGCTAGTTCTAAATATGTTCGCGAACCGGTGCGTAGAATGACAAATCTGACAGTGCAGAGGCCAGCTAGTTAGCTAGCTAGCTAACAAGCTAAATTAGCTAGCCAACGCTAGCCAGCTAACAAACTTAGGAATTATACCCGCTGGCGTTGAATTGTTAAAAAATACCCCGCATTGTACAATTCATAACTCAATTGTGTAGTTATCTAAAGCATGTGTTCCGTACGTGTTTGACATCCATAGCTACTTATGTAAATGACCGGGTTGGGATGCAGGAGATATAAAGCAAGGAGATTGCAAACGGGGCAAGTGATATTCAGTTAGGACGTTTTCTCAAACGTCTGCCCTGAAATGTGACGACACTGTTCGGTAGCTTGAGATGCGTTTTTCTGTATTAATTGTGCAGCGTGTGAAGTTGCGTGGATTAATTAGCTCCTCGTCGTTAAGTTTCTAGTTTACTTTACAGACAGTAAAGTTGAGGCCAATAAGGAAAGTTGATTCAGCTCGTTAAAATTGTAATATTTATTCTACACACGTTCTGTTTTACGCTTAAACTTGTTATTACTGTTGAGTTGAGAACTAGAGGTTTTACCAGTTAGGCCAGTCGACTTCCGTCAATGAATGAAAAAGGAAAGTGAAGCAATAGTTAGAGGTCATTCATTCAACGCCCTTTCTAAATTATGCCTGAGATTGGTCATAAAACAACATTTTGTGTATGTTCAACCAGCGATATCAGTGCCAAATACTCGTTCAATATGAACCATAACTTTCAAAAAAAGAATACGAACACTGGAACCATCGAAGTTTTTCATTGGAAAATCGTATTCGTCAAAATAAGTAACACCGATAAGATAGTAGGCTAATGTGTGAAACCGTTGCTTCGAAGTAATTGAAAACGCCCCTGTCATCAGACTGTCAAGGCCTTCTCGGGAAACAGCGTGGTCTTACAGCTTCCTTATCTTAAGCCCACTCCACGTGGACTGTGTGTGCCGGCTTTATTATAACAGTATAACATCAGAGGCAGTATGACAGTATATAACATCAGAGGCAGCATGACAGTATATAACATCAGAGGCAGCATGACAGTATATAACATCAGAGGCCAAACTGTAAAATCTCTGTGCAACATCCCAGGCAGGAAGTGTCCCTCAGGCTAACACACATGTTTGGTTTCCGTTGGCCAACAGTCTAGCCTATGTCTTTAACCCCCCCATGGTAGTAGAAAGTTGTCTTGTTTGTTTCCAGAAAGGGTGAATTAATTTAAAGGATTTGCAAAGGCTGGGTGGTAACAGTGTTTGATGTATTGACTGGACCTTGATTGATTCGTTTCAGGTCCCCTCCCCCGACTTAAATGTCTGTGCTACATCCCTCTCTTGAATACATGTGACCACTGAGGCATGATGGGAATGGGGGAAGGGACTACACACTTGGCAGCCTAACTGGGACTTCCGTCTCCCTTCTCCCATGATTGTCTTGTTTGTTTTGTTTTGCCCCCATGACGTATCCGGACAGTGAAATCTTGCTCTCCCCTCACGTTTATCTCTGACAAAGCCGCACTTTGCCCCCTTCTCCTCAGCAACCAGAACCTTGGGTCTGTCCCAAGCCTCCAGGGCTATAGGCACCCTTCCAGTTCTAGAACCTTTGAGACAGACCCTTCCAGTTCTAGAACCTTTGAGACAGACCCTTCCAGTTCTAGAACCCTCCCATACAGAGTCACAAATGTGGGCAAAGCCCCAACTTTGCTTCACCAAAACCTTTAGCGCCCGGCATCCGTCCTCCCCTGGCTGGTACCAGGTCAGTTAGCAGGACTCTGAGCCCCCAGGTCCAGCTGTAGCCAGCCCCTCTCTGCTGGCAGCCTGCTTAGTGGTGGGAAAACATTCTCATCTTTGTTTTACCAAAACAAGCTGCCTTTATTGGAAGACAGGATGGACCAGCTGTCAAAACACGAGCCAAATCGACAGACTAATCAGTCAATTGTTGTGATATATTCGATTTTAAGTTGCTGTTTTATATTCTGGAACGCCTGTGAGTTTGTAACTCCACACTCAGATATGGGAACGTCGATACATGGATTGGCATTAGTCATAAATGCCATATTTGAAACCATGTTGAAATATTGGGGGGAGGGGGGGCATGGGGGATAGGTGTGTCTTTGTCTCTCCTTCCATCTCGTGTCCGGATGTTCCACCTGCCCCTCACCTACAAGGTCCCCCCAGTCACACAATCCCACACTCGTTCTCCGAGAACCCTAGATACTGCCGGAGGCCGCGATCGAGCATTCTGGAAGTGTGCTGTTCTGAATGCCACGTGGCTGGGCCTTATGGTCGTCTTATTAGATGTCCGTCGGTTTGTGCTAAGCTACCATGGCGTTTTCGGCCAGTCACCATGACTTTGCCAAGGTATGAGACATTAGCTTGCCCATGCTAATCCAATGGAAGTTAAGCCTATTAGCAGAGCAGTCTGCTCACCAGGCGTGTGGTATAAGTGCTAACACAGTTATGTGCTAGCATAGCCCCTGTGAGGCTAATCCCCTCAAAATTACTGATTAGGTGGTATGTAGTGACCGTTTAATTAGTTTTTTCAGGGTTTTATACACCACTTTTAAATAATCATAAATATGTCTGAAATAGCATTAATTCCAGTGTCCACTCCTGCTGACGTTTGGTGTCGTTGTCTGTCTACATACAGTGTCTAATTTGTTGACAGTTGCGTGTTAATTGCCCGTTCAGAATGGCACGTTGGCGGGGTGCAGGTTAAGGGAGGCTGTAATCTCGTCGGCTGTAATCTCATTAGGGGCTGAGGATGCACATCCCTCGGGCGCTCTCTCGTCGCTATGGCGATGGGCGGCAGGCGAGCCATGGTTAACGGCATGGCAACCGTATGCCCGGCAACCGCTGGGGGAGAGAAAGAGATTGTGTGTGTTTGTTGAATGAGGCAGGGTTTGCCTTTGTAGAGCTTGGAGGAGAAGGAGCTGTTTTGTATAACAGTAGGTGACGTTACCAGAATCCATGAAGTCACTGTGCTAGATTTGGACCAGGCGTCAAGGAGATGGGTCAATGGTACTGATAAACAGATGAGCGATGCTTTTTGTGGTGGCACTCTCTCTGGAGGTGAACCATGTTCTCCCCTCCTCTCTCTCTCTGGAGGTGAACCATGTTCTCCCCTCTCTCTCTCTCTGGAGGTGAACCATGTTCTCCCCTCCTCCACACTCATCTCTTGGTTGGTTGATTTCTCTGTCGTTTCTTTGCCTCCTCTCCTGCTGTCGGAATATTTCTACTCAATGTTTGAACCTTTACCGTCTAGTCCCCCGCCCTGGTCTGAATCCAACCCCTGACCCTCTGACATTTCTGTTAGACGCTCCCGGCTGTCTGGAGACGAGGGTGGAGCCTCCAGCCTCGCCCTCTGCCTCTAGAGGCAGGGTACTGAGGCTGCTGACTGAGGGTGCATGAATGATGTTCAGGGTGTTAAGAGGAAACGTCTGAATTAATTTGTTGCTTTTCTCCCCTTTTTTTTGGTCTGTCGTTCTTCGCTTTCTCCGTCTACTCTTCTCTTCCCCCACCCCCTCCTTCCATCCCTCGATCGCTGAACTTTCTCTGTCTCTCTCTCACCCCATCTCTCTCTCCTCCCCCCCCAGACTATGGATCTGAAGGTGAGGCTGTGTGTGTTGCTGCTGGTGCTGGGCTGCTGCTCCCCAGGGCTGCGGGGCCAGGTGGTGGAGGAGGAGGAGGGCCCGGGGCCGGATGAGCTGGACGTGGAGGACGAGCTGGATGACCTGGGGGAGGAGCTACAGGACGGGGAGGTGGAGCCGGAGGAGGCTGACGCCCCGCCCCCTGGACCACCCCCTGCACCTAAGGTTGGTTTAGCTGCATCCCTTCTGTGGCGGAGGAAGGAAAAGGGGGGGGGGGGGGGGGGTTGAAGTAAATGTGAACATGAAAGAGAGGAGGGTGATAGCTCGAGCTCCTTGTGGAAAAAATAGCTCTGTGATGTGCTGGCTGGAGGTTTTAGGAACCATGGGCTGTCGTTCAGTCAGATGAGTGATTCATTGACAGCAGAGTTGCTGAAAGTTGAGTTGTTTTACAATGTCCCCATTAATGTTTGTTTCTGTTAGACTATATTGACCCAGCATGCTTGGGTCATGGTCGCTCGCTCTCTCATCTTTCGCACGCTCTCTTTCTTTCATTCTCTTGTCTTCTCCCTCACTCACACTCCTACATAAACAGGTTAAGGTGTCAGCTATTTGGTTTATACATTAACCCCTGTATCATGACTGACTGACTGACTGATGACTGACTGAGGACTAGCTGACCTACGGCTCTCCTGACCCTCTCCTGACCCTGTCTCCCTCTCCTGACCCTGTCTCTCTCTCCTGACCCTGTCTCTCTCTCCTGACCCTGTCTCTCTCTCCTGAACCTGTCTCTCTCTCTCTCCTGACCCTGTCTGTCTCTCTCTCCTGACCCTGTCTGTCTCTCTCTCCTGACCCTGTCTGTCTCTCTCTCCTGACCCTGTCTGTCTCTCTCTCCTGACCCTGTCTGTGTCTCTGCAGGTGACCTATAAAGCCCCTGAGCCCATGGGGGAACATTTCTTCGCAGAGTCCTTCGACCGGGGGAACCTAGACAGGTGAGCACTCCTCAGGTCACCAGGACCCCCTTCACTGTTACACCCCATAATGTGTCGCTTTAGATAAAGGTCAAGCTGAATGAGTTGAATGTGAATAGAAGGCAATTGACTCCACTGAAGGAAACATCAGCACAGGTCTATAGCTCTGCTCCGGGCATGCAGCCTGGGGCCTGCAGCCTGGGGCCTGCAGCCTGGGGCCTGCAGCCTGGGGCCTGCAGCCTGGGGCCTGCAGCCTGGGGCCTGCAGCCTGGGGCCTGCAGCCTGCGTGGCTCCTCCAGACCCAGGACGAGGGAGTGCTGGCTCTCTCTCCTCTCACTTCCTGTCTCCCTCCTCTCACTTCCTGTTTGTCTCCTGCAGCTGGGTCGTGTCCAAGGCCAAGAAGGAGGATATCGATGAGGAGATCGCCAAGTATGATGGTAGGAACACTCACTCCCTTCTCTGTGGCTCTCTGTCTTCCTCTCTCTCTCATATCTCTCTCCGGTGTGTGGTAGTGGTAACAGCTGTGTGGTAGTGGTAACAGCTGTGTGGTAGTGGTAACAGCTGTGTGGTAGTGGTAACAGCTGTGTGGTAGTGGTAACAGCTGTGTGTGGTAGTGGTAACAGCTGTGTGGTAGTGGTAACAGCTGTGTGGTAGTGGTAACAGCTGTGTGGTAGTGGTAACAGCTGTGTGTGGTAGTGGTAACAGCTGTGTGGTAGTGGTAACAGCTGTGTGTGTGATGTTAACGGGGGGGTGTTTGTGGTGCTGCAGGTAAATGGTCGGTGGAGGAGATGAAGGATGGGAAGCTGCCAGGAGACATGGGTCTGGTCCTCAAGTCCAGAGCCAAACATCACGCCATCTCAGCCCAGCTCCTCAGACCTTTCATGTTCGACACCAAGCCCCTCATCCTCCAGTGAGTCTCTCACGCTCACACTCACACACCTTTCAACCCAGCCATGTTTGAGGTGTTATAACAAAGTCACGGGATATGAAGAGGAAACTGTGTTGATGAGTGCTTGCTGTGTCTCCAGGTATGAGGTGAACTTCCAGACAGGGATTGATTGTGGCGGCGCCTACGTCAAACTGCTGTCTCAGACCCCAGACCTCAACCTGGTAAACACACACACACACACACATATACCACACACTACACACAGACATACCACACTTTACACACAGACATACCACACTATACACACACACACACATATACCACACACTACACACAGACATACCACACTACACACACACACACACACATATACCACACACTACACACAGACATACCACACTATACACACACACATACCACACAGACATACCACACTTTACACACAGACATACCACACTACACACAGACATACCACACTATACACACACACATACCACACTAAACACACACACCAGCTCCCTGTGACTGACACGGTGCTCCCCCTCCCTTCCCTCGTGTGTGTGTGTGTGTGTATGTGGTGTGTGTGTGGTCCAGGATGAGTTTGTAGATAAGACTCCCTACACCATCATGTTCGGACCAGACAAGTGTGGAGAGGACTACAAGCTCCACTTCATCTTCCGCCACAAGAACCCCAAGACTGGCGAGTACGAGGAGAAGCACGCCAAGAAGCCCGACGCAGAGCTGCGCTCCTTCTACACAGACAAGAAGACCCACCTGTACACCCTGGGTAATGCTCCAATCAAAGCCATATGCAGGGGGGGATTTGTTACCAGTTACCTGCACCACCACTGAGCACTGAAGCAGGACGGGTTCTGTCTTGTGCAGCCATCTAATAAACCCAGTCACCCTGATGATGATAACAGTGAGCGTTCCAGACCAGCTCCTTGTCTCCTCTCAGACGTAGCGTCAGTCTTGTTCTTCCTCTCAACCTAATGACTGTTTCTCCTCTGTCCCGTCGCCCCCTAGTGGTGAACCCAGACAACAGCTTTGAGATCCTGGTGGATCAGACGCTGGTGAACAGTGGCAGTCTGCTGACCGACATGACGCCCCCGGTGAACCCCCCTGCTGAGGTAGAGGACCCTGAGGACCAGCGGCCTGAGGACTGGGACGAGAGGCCCAAGATCCAGGACCCTGACGCGGTCAAACCTGAAGACTGGTGACTAGAGATTTGTGTATATGCATGAGTGTGTGTGTCCACAGTAGCTGTAGATGCAGTGTGTGTATATATATGTATGTGTGTGTGTGCTTGCATGTGCGTCTCTGCATAGCTGACCTGTGTGTGTGTGTGTGTGCCTCAGGGATGAGGATGCTCCAGCCCAGGTCCCAGATGAGAGTGCAGTGAAGCCAGACGGCTGGCTGGATGATGAGCCAGAGTACACCAGCGACCCCGAAGCCGTCAAACCTGAAGACTGGTACAGAACCACAACTCTACCTCCCTAACCCTACCCAATATCTATACCCCCTACCTCCCTAACCCTACCCAATATCTATACCCCCTACCTCCCTAACCAGAACCATCTATACCTCCTGACTCCATATGTCCTACCTCAATACCACCATACCTAGCTCCTCTTCATCTGCCTTCTCTCTCTCCCTCTGTATTTTGTATTCACTATATCTCTATGAAGGTGACACTTTGTCTTTTTTAAATATTATATATATTAATATTAGTACTGTTGGCTTTGCCCTTCCTGTGTAGGGACAAATGTGCTTTCTGAGGAGATGGGGAGTAATATCCTGGAAGCCTAGGGACAGACAGACCACACGCTCCTCTCACACACACTCTCACACACTCTCTCACACACACTCTCTCACACACACTCTCTCACACACACTCTCTCACACACTCTCTCACACACACTCTCTCACACACTCTCACACACACTCTCTCACACACACACAGCAGCTTTGATGGCCCACTTTTTCAGCAGAATTCAATTTGACTTCCTCCCCTGAAGGCAACGGATGGAGGGGGAGGCAGGGGAGAGAGGGGAAGGGAAGGGCAGCATGTGGTCAGGATGGGTTTAAGGAGAGTTATCTGGGATGTTCTGCACATGTGCTGTTTCAGAAAGGCCAGCACAGTGTCTTTAACATGTTTCCATCATTCTTTATCTCTTCCTCTCTCTCCCCCCCTCCCTCCACCTCTCCAGGGATGAGGATATGGATGGAGAATGGGAGGCTCCCCAGGTTCCTAACCCCGCCTGTGAGACCGCCCCTGGCTGTGGTGTCTGGCAACGCCCCATGATTGACAACCCCAACCACAAGGGCAAGTGGAAGGCACCCATGATTGACAACCCCAACTACCAGGTAACCACTGACAACGCCGCCTCACACACTCCCCACAGCCCTGAGAGTGGTAGCGTAGAGAGAGGCAGGAGATCCTGGTCTGTGTTGTTCTTCATGAAAGCAGAATACTCCTTTGACCCACTTGGATCAATAAAATCGGATGAATATTGCTTTGGATAAAAGAGTTTAGATGGGAGTGTCCTGGTAGCTCACTGGATAAGTGTGCGTACCATGTGTGTATGTAGGCTGAGTTTTACCACAGCGGCCTGGGTTCAAATCTTTGTCCCTTGCTGCATGCCTTTCCTGTCACACTTCACTTATAACAACTACAAAATAAAATGAAATGCAACAAGGGCTTGGATGAAGACTTAATTATTCTCTCATGGTAAAACAACAAGCTTATACTCTAGCTCACTGTTTCTCAAATGGAGGGTACTAGGATTCAGTCATCAGGATCAGGAGGTACTGAAGCCAAAGATTGAGAGCCACTGTTGTAGTTCAGCAGCTGACCTGGCTGTGTCTGTCTCCCAGGGACTGTGGAAGCCCAGGAAGGTGGCCAACCCGGCCTTCTTCGAGGACCTGCACCCCTTCAGGATGAACCCCTTCAGCGCCGTGGGCCTGGAACTGTGGTCCATGTCTTCAGACATCTTCTTCGACAACTTCTTCATCACCAACGACCGCGTCACAGCCGAGCGCTGGGCCACCGACGGCTGGGGCCTTAAGAAGGCTGCCGAGGGCGCCGCAGAGGTGAGGGAGCGTGCACACACACACACATTCACGCTCATTCACACACACACGTATGCATTGTATATACACACAACTCACAAAAACATGCTTTTAATTCAAATTCACCCCTGCTACCCACGGACCAGTGTGACTCAGGGAACACACCTTTCAGTATGGTCTTAATGAGCGTTACTAGCTCATCTGTTTGTGTTGCTACACAGACTGAAGGGACCAGTCTGCTTATAAATAGAAGCACAGTTGTGTGTTTATGCAAGTCACCAGAGGGTTGGCATTAGGCCCTGGGGTTGGCATGGATGTGAACACTCTCCAATCAGATCACCCTCCAATCAGATCACCCTCCAATCAGATCACCCTAGACCTCCTCAGGCTGATCTCAGCTGGAGGAGCAGAGGGCAGTCTTGACCACACACACGCACACATCCGCAGACACATCTACACACACACACACACACACATCCGCAGACACATCTACACACACACACAGCCCGAACCTGACCGGAGTACAACTGAGAAGTTTCTGTCCCCCTGACTCTCATTCCCCCTGGCTCACCAGCTCCCACAGTCGACCGGGACGAAATGCCCGTTAGCCGAGGCGAGATAAGGTGTTTATCAGGGCTGTAAACATGCTGTACATGCCAGCTCCTCCCTGGTCTGAGGTTACTGGCTTCTGTAAACCCTCGGTGGCAGCAGTCCCACAGCCTGCCTGGGGTTATGACTCACGCAGCATGCAAACCCCCTGCTGCTGTTCACAGCCGTTGACCCAACACTTTCAGACCCCACCCCCATCCAGGGAAGACCCCACCCCCATCCAGGGAAGACCCCACCCCCAGCCAGAGGGGGGACCCCACCCACAGCCAGAGGGGGGACCCAGCAGGTGTGCTTGCCCGGTGGCAGCCATGTGTCTGAGGTTGGTCGGGGCACGAGCCCAGAGTCCTTAGTTGGTCGCCTCATCAACATTCCTGCTGCCCCGGTGGCTTAATTTTCCTCAAGGCGAATTCTTCAGATGCCTGACATGTTGGGCTTAATGGGCCCCTCTGCACACGGTCTCTCATTCTTTCTCTCTCTGTCTTTAGTGAGATTTGTCTCTCACCACATCTGCCTTCTCTAGCTTTCTCTTTCCTTCCCCTTTCATACCCCCCCCCCCCCCCCCCCCCCCCGAGCATGCCGGACCGGAGCAGAGGGTGCCGGCCCCAGAGCAGAGGGTGCCGGCCCCAGAGCAGAGGGTGCCGGCCCCCGGAGCAGAGGGTGCCGGCCCCCGGAGCAGAGGGTGCCGGCCCCCGGAGCAGAGGGTGCCGGCCCCCAGAGCAGAGGGTGCCGGCCCCCGGAGCAGAGGGTGCCGGCCCCCGGAGCAGAGGGTGCCGGCCCCCAGAGCAGAGGGTGCTCTGTGTTTTTATTTCCTGGCTGTAGTCGGTTGGTTGGATGTTAGGTGACATTGCGTAACATTTGCAGGACAGGAAGCCCTGGTGAATGTTGTCAGTCACAGTGAAACAGGAAGCCCCTTTTATAGTTTCAGAAAGTCAGGAGGACGTGGACAAAAGCCAACTCTGGGTTGAAAAAAATATGATAGAATATTAGGTTAGAAAATACTGTTTCGAAAGGTTGAAAAAAAAAAAATACAAAAGTTTACATCATTCAGTACTGAGGAGGACTCTACTCTACTCTACTGCTGTACTCTTGTTGTAGGCTTCTCTAGTCTCTCCCTTCCCCCCCCTTACTTTCATTGTGTGAAAAAAAGTTTAGAAACGTTGAAGAAATATTAAAAAAATGTTCCAAAACATGGAAAAAATAAAATCCCTCAAAAGTTTTGAAAGGTTGAAAAAATTTAGGCAAAAAACCTTTAAAAAAAAAAAGAAAAGAGAAATTGCATAATTGATGAGGACTCTACTGTACTTCATTGTGCTCTGCTTTACTCCGTTTTAGCCTTCTCAATTCTCCTCTGTCCTCTCATTTCACTGTGTATAAAAAAGTTTTGAAAGGTTGAAAAAAAAAAAAAAAAAATGTTATGGATGAGACAAATGGAGACGCACGTTTTCACTCTTAACTCACAAACAACCGAGTATTATTTAGCATGTAGTGTTTAGCATGTGCTAAACTGCCTGTGACCTCTCCTCCAGCCTGGCCTGGCCACCCAGATGATGACAGCAGCTGAGGAGCGCCCCTGGCTGTGGGTGGTGTATGTTCTCACTGTGGCCCTGCCCCTGGTCCTCATCATCTTCTTCTGCTGCACCGGCAAGGTGAGGACGCCTGCTGTCACTCACACACACACACACTCTCTCATACACACTCTCACACACACACACACTCTCTCATACACACTCTCACACACTCTCACACACACACTCTCTCTCATACACACACACTCACTCTCACACACACTCACACTCTCTCATACACACACACACACTCTCACACAGTCACACACTCTCTCTCATACACACTCACACACACTCACACTCTCTCTCATACACACATGCTCACACACACTCTCTCCACTCTCATACACACATGCTCACACACACTCTCTCCACTCTCATACACACATGCTCACACACACTCTCTCCACTCTCATACACACATGCTCACACACACTCTCTCCACTCTCATACACACATGCTCACACACACTCTCATACACACATGCTCACACACACTCTCTCCACTCTCATACACACATGCTCACACACACTCTCTCCACTCTCATACACACACGCTCACACAGTTCTGACTCGGAGCAGTTGAGGCAGCAGCAGCATCTGACCTTCTCTGATCATGTAGCAGCACTGATGTGGCGGTAGTGACTCCTGACAGTGACTCCTCCAGCCTCGTCTGGATTCAGCTTCCAGCTGGTCGTCTCTATAGTGGTGTTGCAGCTGACACCTGTTCATGTTCTGTCCCCTGACAGAAGAAGACTCCGGCTGCTGCGGCGGCGGCAGACTACAAGAAGACTGACGAGCCCCAGCCTGACGTGAAGGAGGAAGAGGAGGAGGAAGAGGAGAAGGAGGAGAAGGTTGAGGCAGACCAGGCCAAGGAGGACAAGAGCGTGCCAGGTCAGCACCACACAACCTTCAGGACTTCTGTCTCTTTTTGAATACTCCTGTGATGTATCGTCTTCACTTCATCCAAACCATGGTGTCACTTCCTGTCTCACGTTGGCGGGGTTCTTTTTCTTTTTTCGAATGTTAGCGGAGAAGAAGAGTGATGCAGAGGACAGCCCAGCAGAGAAGGAGGGGGAGGGGGAGGAGGAGGAGGAGGAGGAGGAAGCCAATAAGGAGGAAGAGGATGAGGAGGAAGATGAGGCTGCAGCTGGAGAGGTCAGTGATCACATGGAGCATGACGAGAACACATTGAGAATTTAACATAGTTAAGTGTTTGATGTAAATGATTCTAGAGGAAGGAGACTTTTGTGGTTAAGAATGTAAACATCTGTGGGCGCTCTGGGAGCTCGCTGGATAAGTGGGCTGAGGCCTCACAGCGGACTGGGTGCGACTCCGCCGCATTTACTCTCTCTCTCTCTCTCCCTTTCCTGACACATTTCACTTAGGAAACTAGAATAAAGCATGAAAAATGCCCCCCCAAATCTATCTTTAAGAATGTAAACACCTGTTCCTGATGGCTGCCTCCTTCTTCTTAGAAACTAGATGAGGATGTCCTGAGAAGGTCCCCCAGGAACCGTGTCAGAAAGGACTGATGTGGCTGTTCCTACCACCCTGGATGTCTGGTGTCAACCAACAGCCCCAACCACACCCCTACCTCCCCCCAACCACACCCCTACCTCCCCCCAACCACACCCCTACCTCCCCCCAAACCCCTCCCCCCCTTCCCTCCCCCTCCCTAAGACGACAGCATCGGACAGCCGCTCCATCTCGTCAGGATCAACAAAAAACTATTCTGACCAACACGGATGAAGATGATAATGGTTCCAAGTATGATGAAGACGGATGAGTCTAGAGTAGAAAAAAGGGCTTTTTCGGAAGAATATATATAGAAGAAAATCTACTTCCCATGCCATTCCGTACAGTGTGAGCAGACCCCTAAACCCCCCCTCCCCCATCTCCTGTAATCTCCTCCCAGACCAACCACCCTGGCCCCCCATCTCCTGTAATCTCCTCCCAGACCAACCACCCTGGCCCCCTCGCTCTAGCTAGTGAACCCAGTCCTGCAGATAACTATCCCGTATTTATCAAGAAACGTCAAGGGCAAACAACAGCTTGTGAGTCTAGAAACCCCTCTCCCACTACTCAATGTCACGTTGCTTGGTCCAGTCCAGTTGTAACAGTCCCATGCGTTTGTATGTATCAGAGGGGTAGGTAAAGGGTAGCATGAGCATTTCTGTCAAGGGAGGAAAAACAAAACCCACAAACAACAAACATGGACCTGGGGTGTGTCTCTCAGCGTGCTCCTCTAACTTCGTATTTTCTCGTGGCTGTAAGACGTCACAGCCATGCATGAGTCTCCTTGATGTTTTCATTCCACCTGGCTTCCAAAGCATTGTCATCTGAATAACTGTGTGTTCTGGTTGTAGAGGTACCCTCTTGAGTTTCATACAAACATGGCAGGAAGTGTAGGATTCTACTGCACATGCTCAGAACCCGAGGGCAGGTGAATGAGCAGGAAGAGGAGGAGATTGCCGTAGCGGGCTTTAGTAGGTTAGAATATGCAGCCTTACAGTCCTAGAGAGCAACATTTGCCGAATGTTCTTTTTGTGTGTGTGTGAATGTACCGTGAGTCCTTTTTTTTAATACTATGTACATGGCTTTTTGTTTTTCTAAACATCTTTGATTCCATAACTGTTTTATTTTCTCTGGTCTTGATGTATAATGTAGTGTAACTGTACAGTAACATGTGTGTGTCTGTGGAGAATGAAGAGAAAAGTAGTCGATACCAGATTGAGTGGGAGGGGAGAGAGGATGGTGTTTGAGATGACAGTTAATGTTGGCAGGGTTCAATGTAGACAAGTTTGTTAGACTGGTGACCTCGCTGTGGCTGACTCATGAGCAAACTGATAACACATTAATTCCGGTTCAGCCCATGTAGCCTGCACCCTCATTGGTGGAATGACCCAGTCCCCTGCCCACGTATTGGTAGATGAGTAAGCACATCCTGTGACAAGGTTTCCTGAAGGTAAAGACAGGAAGTAGTGGTGGGAACTGTGACATGACAGATTTTCCTCTTCTGTCCAACATTCTTTTCTATTAAAGTTTGACTCATTTTTTCAAACGAGTCATCGACGAATATTAAAAGGATCTCAGGGTGTCATAAAAGCCTCCCTCTTTCACTGTGACGTACGCGGCCTCCTCCTCGTGGCCTAGCCCGTACGGTGTGTAAAAGATGCCAGTGGGGAACACTGGGTCTCAACTACCTACGGGGTCCCAGTTAGAAGCCATCACTAGAGATTCGCTTCCTAAAGAGTCGAAAGAGTTGGCACTTATCAAGGTAGAGGAGTTCAATGTCATGACAGAAATCATTTTATATTTTTTTTCCTAGTGTGATCAGGGCCCGGTGATGTCTATGGTTTGGCAACATACCCAAGCGCTTCTTCATGTCTTGTGTTGTGATGTCTCTGAGTAAGCAAGGTGAAAGGGGATTGGTCATTCCACTGACACACTGCATGTGATTGGGTGGTGAGTGTTACGTATCCGCATGAGCGCAGTTGATTAGTCGTTTAATTTACAGGGGGTCGAGGAACTACGGTAGAATTTGCTATGATGTTACTTACAAAACAGAAATAAAATAGATTTGACTAAGAGATTGGAGGTTGGACGTGTGTTTTTCTGTATTTGTGTCGGGTGGGTTTCCTCCTGGGTGAAGAGGCAAATCCAGCTTCAGTCTCAATCAGATGTAGGTCTTTTTCTCGTTCCTCCTCTTGAAATATGGCCTGTTTTCACAGGGTGTACTCAAGGTCAATAGTTTCTGTTGTAATCTGAGACATCAGATTTTTTTTCTGTGTTTTTGTTTGTACGATTGTTGTATCATCCCCATGAAGAGGGACTGTTTTTAATGTGACGACCCTTTTTCAAACAACCAATCTAACAAATTGCATTTATTTTTTGTGATGTAGTAATCAGAGAATAGGAAATGTCGTCAAATTTTTTACTAAATAATGTAATATATTAATCCAATGTATAGCACAGGGGAATCTGAACCTGCAACCACATATCTCCAATAAAGTGCTCTAACCAGTGAGATTTACCCTCCTAGATTCCAGAATTATAGACTAACGTTTAGTCACTAAACAGTGAACTGTAATTCAAACACAAACGTTTAGGTTTTATGTAGGTAAACACTATGGAGAATTACAACCGGTTTATTTTCAAATCTTGCACAATCGAGAGTAGATGACTGGTTATGACGGTAGAGATTTTATTTAACATGATGAGACTGTCTCAAATTGCTGGCTTGTAACAGGCTCGGGTCGTGAATAGATGTGTTCAGACAGATGAGTTATCGATGTGTATCTTTAAGGCAGTCATTACGAATGGGGACGCCATTTGTTTTGATCAATAAAAAACGATTGCCCGATCCAAACTTAAATCCATGAGATGATTTTTTTTTCTCGTAGTTTCTACCATTGTGTATGTCGCAGGCTAGATGGGTATAATTCCTTGATAATGATGTAGCCTAAACTCAGATTCCTAAAAGTATTTAAAAGGTTCCTGTATTTAAAAAAATGTTGCAAAGACTATATCCATATTAACATACAGATGTAACCGTTTTAATCGACTTTTAAGTAGTTTTAACTAAAGTTACTAAACATGTTATCTTAAAGTTTGATTTTCTAGTGTTTTACCATGTATAACGGTCAATAAATCTGAGAATATCCCTCACAAAATCAGGAAGGGTTATGGCAGGTGATTATTGCATCAAGCAAATAATATCAACAATATGGACAAGCAAGATCAGCATATCTGAAATGTGCCGTGGTTTAACTGACAAGTCCTGATAAGTCCTTAATGGACCACATTCCAATAGTGCCAACATTGTCACTACTGAGAATACAAGTTTGGAAACGTGTACACACGTTTCACACACACAAACATGTTTTACTATCAACGATGAGAAGGAATATTAGGGACCCTACCCTATTCCTTCATGGAGACGGTGACACGAATGTCTGGGTAACGCCTCTTGTGTCGATAGGAAACGAAAAGGTTGAGGGGGGAAAAACTTGAACCAAAATGGCGACGAAGATATGCCTGTCTATTGGAAAACAATAGAAATATCAAAGGGGGCAGAGTTGGATTATTGTATGTCGTTGCACTTTGGTATTTGCCAAACAAAAGACCAAGGACCACCGTCGGTTAGTCTATAGTTATACGTGGACAACTTTAAGGTATTTATTTAGCTAATCAGAATATCATGCTTTGTTAGGGTAGGCTAGCTAGCTCAGGCAGGCTAGCGCACATCCGTAGCAGCTCGGGCTGGTGTTAGCAGCGCGAGCCAGGCGGTGTCTCGGGATCAGCTGTTTGCTCGCTCGCGAACACCTCAGCATTTCGTTAACTAAGTTAACACGCGGCGTTCACCCGGTACTCATTGACACACTTTTGTGAAGTGTTGTTGCACAGAAGGATAGGAAATGTAAACTATCTGATTTACTCTGTCCAAGTTAGCTTGATTACTAATCGTGGAGACTGAGCTAACTTTAGTAGCCAGAGCTGTGGAACCAGCCAGCGTTACTCGCTCTGCTAGCTAACTTTTAGCCAACTAACTTTCACCATGAGATTGGTGTGTTGCATGTAGCATTAGCCAGCATTCGGAGTAAAAGTTGGGTAAGTGAATAGAAAGATTTTCATTCAATTATTGTCGCACCTGCTATTAATCTCATTCAAATGTTGGACCTTGTGGTTTCATGTTAAGGGACGTTTAGTAACTCGTTGCTTGTTGAGTAGCTGAACAGTGTGAAAGTTCGGATCTTTTGTTGCTCGCTTTCCAACTTTATTTAGCCAGAGGAATGTAACTAGCTGTCTAGCTTACGTTAGCTGGCAAGTTTGTGCTACCAATGTAGTTTATCGGCTATCTAGCAAGCATATCATCGAGACTCATAACTGACAACATGTTTTAGTATATGGCAATTAAATTGCACCGGTTGTTTTTATCGTTTCATTAATATTCATTGTTGCTGCGATTTGTTTTCGGACTTACTAGCCAGTACTGACAGGCCCCTGTTCTCGGTTGAGATATTTGAAGGGTTTGGCCAGGATGCAACACACACAGCTCGGCATCTTCTGTTATCGCAATGGTTAAATGAGAACTTCCCTCGCTGCCTTTTTACATGCGTTTTCCCAATACAAGTGTGTTGTGAAAATAGGCCAACATTAGCAAGACAAAGGTTGACTCCATGGCAGTGGCAGATCAGTCTTTGTAAAGGGGTAGGGGGTGTAAACGCCCACACTGAAAAGGAGCAAATTCAGCATTTTATCCGGACTGCCGAAACCTGAGTCAAGAGTTTACAACAGTCTTTATTGATGATGGCGGATTTTGTTGTGCCGCCGCCGCGACACAGCGCGGTGATGGAGCGGCTCCGCCGTCGAATCGAGCTCTTCAGGCGGCACCACAACAGCTGCGAGAACCGCTACCAGAACACGGCGATGGAGCGTCTGGAGTTGGAACGACAGCAGACCTTTGCACTGCACCAACGCTGCCTGCAAACTAAGGCCAAGCGGTCTAGTAAGCACAGACAGCCACAACCAAATTCAGACCAGCCTCTTCAGAGAGGACACACGACCGGTGGCAGTAACGCAGAGCAAGGGGACGGCGCAACACCGGGAGATCAGAACCGAAACAGCACTTTGATTGCGGTGAGTGACCACAACTGTGATTTAAGGGGCGGATGTGTGAAAACACCGGATAACAGTGCTCACGTGAAAACCGAAAATAATTGCCCTGATGTACTTCAACGTTTTGCATTAATGTGGTGCTTTTCGTGGTTGGTGATATTTAAAGTGAGGTTGGCCAGTGAATGCAGAACCGTTTGCAGCAGTGCTTGTCACGGAAGAGGAGCGGAGTTGTAGCCAGTAACATGCGTGCTCCAGAGCGCGTGCTGGGCGCTGTCACATGATCTCAGTGTTGTGCTTTATTCTCGACAGTCTCTGGTTTTCTGCAGCACAATAGTCCCGCAGCCGTCATCCAGATTCCTCGCAATTTCACCCAATATTACACTGAATAGCCCCGATAGCGCCAGACAATGAGTGCATTGTATGTAGAAGTGAGAAAGTAAAATATAATGTCACTTTGTTTATCGTACTCTGAAGAATGCAGACAAGACACTTTCGGATGCCATCTGAAATGATTTAATATTTAATTTTATATTTTAGTGTGTCTGTCATTGTCAACGCTGAAGTTCTCCACATGTTCTCAAGTGGGATAAACCAAAAATATAACTGTCAGTAAGTTTCCAGAGCTAAGGCCTTCTCATTCTAGTGGGTAAAACTAAGCAGCACAAACCGGTCACGTGTCATTGATATGTAGCTATAATCTAAATATAAAACGTTGTAAAGTATACAGAAAATTTAAAAAAATCCACAATTTACAGGTTGTTAAAGACGCATGTAGTGTATCCCTCTGTAGGATGAGAGACAGTGAGACGGTGAGAATCACCTGTTGAAATGTGGGTTGCCCAACCCAACTCCCTGCCCCTCCCATCGCAGTGAGCCTTGGTGTTGCTCAACACCAGGCTCGGCTGAGGTGACTCCGTCCCACAGAGATGACTCAGGAGTATTAGAAGACCTCACCCTGCCCCCGGCCCCCCGTCCCCGGCCCACTGCTCTGACTCAGCAGTAACCTTTCCTGGTGCCGCCAGCGCCAGAGCCAGGCTCTGCTGTTTCTCCTCCGTTTCTCCCAGGCTCAAGCGGCCTGAACGTTTATGTCTCGAAAGTGGCGAAAGACCGCGACAATCTTGCCACAGAGTGAACTCTGTGTGTCTGTGTGTGTGTGTGGTGATCGGTGTAGGATGGCTGATACGGGTTCTGGACTTTGCGGTGCTTGCCGGAGAGAGCGTACTTGTCACCCGGCTTGTTAGCAGCTCTGCTCCGCCCGGTCTGATGCGCGCAGGCTTAAAGGAGCTCTGCTCTGCCGTCCCCCTGTGGGTCTGCTGCTCTGCCCTCCGCTCCCTCTCTTCCCACAGAGCAGAGGCCCATTGTGGGGGGGCAGGGCTGGGGCAGGGTTTAGGGGGGGCTCGGGCAGGGGTAGGTGGGGGGGGGGGGGGGCTTCAAAGAGCGAGACGACGGTCTTTTGCCGGGCCCCGGGAAAGAATTCGGCACGCTCCCCTCTCCCCTCCGTGGCCCTGCCACTAGCTCTTTGTTGTGGGGGTCCCACCACCCATACACATGGTAATTAGTTTCATGTGGCTTCGGGTCTCTGGTGGTGGTAGCTGGAGGGGAGGGGGAGGGGGGGAGACAGGCAGGGAGAGAGAGGCAGGGGGGAGACATGCAGAGAGAGAGAGAGAGAGAGAGAGAGAGAGAGAGAGAGAGAGAGAGATAGGCAGTGGGGGAGGGAGAGAGAGAGAGGGTGGGGGTGGAGTGAAGAGGAGGGGGAGGCTGGAAGACAGAGACCAGTTTTTCAGGTTCATAAAGCTCTGAAGTGAGTCGCCAGTTTTTGTAGCTCCGCTGTGGGGTAGTGCAAGTAGAGTCGAGGCCAGGGCAGGGGTTAGAGTCGAGGCCAGGGCAGGGGTTAGAGTCGAGGCCAGGGCAGGGGTTAGAGTCGAGGCCAGGGCAGGGGTTAGAGTCGAGGCCAGGGCAGGGGTTAGAGTCGAGGCCAGGGCAGGGGTTAGAGTCGAGGCCAGGGCAGGGGTTAGAGTCGAGGCCAGGGCAGACACCTTCTCGTCTCTACGCACGACGTATTAAACAGCCTTGTTGTAGGCGTTTGTTTTTGTGGAGATGCACGTACCAGGTCTGATGAAACAACCAGAGCATCTGCTCTGAGTGTCGTCCCACAGGAGGACATGAGGACAGAAATATCTCCTGGATCTGCTGGAACTGAGGAGAGCTTCCCTGAGCACAGTTATTATTGGAAACCACTTAAATTGTGTCGTGACACGATTAATAGGCGAATTACCAGATTTATCTTTTTAAACGTGGTGAATATGCGCACAATTTAACCGGTAACTTCATAGGGACGTAATCAAACGCTGTATATCTCTTTTATACGTTTTTCTTTTGCGTTACATTAAATCGTTGTGAACTTGCGTGCTGGTGAACTTTCACCAGTCCTCTTGTGGTCTGAATGTTGCTGTTTGACTCACCTGCCTCGTGTACTGGTCCTGTGGCTCTCAGCCAGTAAAGTGATCTCAGCAGAGGGAAGAGATCTAAGCAGAGGGAAGCAGATACGTAATTGCCTTCTCAAGTTTGTGTCTGATGGATCCTTATGTGACCATTCAGTAACAGCTCCACCACCCCACCCCCAGCTCTCCCATCTGACTGGGAATCCTTTTTTATATAATCCTGCATGTCGATATAATAATACTTTTACATTACAAATGTGTGTGTGTGTGTATATCCATGTGTTAGCAGTGAGAGTGTGTGTGTGTATCCATGTGTTAGCAGTGAGAGGTGTGTGTGTGTGTGTGTATATCCATGTGTTAGCAGTGAGTGTGTGTGTGTGACGGTGTGTGTGCTCTCCCCAGCTGCAGGAGACGGTTCGGAGGAAGCAGGAGAGCTCCGTCTCCCCGCTGGGACGAGACCAGGTCAACGGCTACAGCGACGGCTACCCCCCTTCCAAGAAGGCCTGCCTGGACAACGGCATCTCCACCCTGCCCCCCCGCTCCCCTCTGGACAGCAAGCAGGGCCTGGGCGTGGACGCCCTCCTACCCAACGGTAACCATGGCACCAACAGGAAGCCCGGGGGCCTGGTGGGCGGGGCCTCGGAGCAGGAGTTCAGGCTGAAGGAGATGAAGCAGGAGCCGGTGGATGATGTGCTCCCATGCATGCTCCCAGGGGGCGGGGCCGGCAGCAACCTGTTCCCCGACCTCAACCTCAACGAGCAGGAATGGACTGAGCTGATGGAGGAACTCAACCGCTCGGTGGCCTACGAGGACATCCAGGACATCCTCAACGACGGCTTCGACGACCGCAAGGATCCGCCGGAGCTGGGGTCCGGAGGCGTGGGGGGCGGGATCTCTGGCCCCTCCTCCCAGGGCCTCCTCCCTCCAGACCTGGCCTGCGTCAAGTCTGAGTTCTCCCCGGTGTCGGCTGCCTTCGAGCAGGACTCCCGCACCGCCTCGCCCCACGTCAGACCCACATCCTCCGGGCCGCCGGTCCACACCACCAACTCCCCCGCCACCGCCACCTCCTCCAAGGCCTCTTCCCCGGGCCTGCCCCAGCCCCTCTCCCAGCCTCCCCCCCCATCCCGCCAGCCCCTCTCCCAGCCTCCCCCCCCCTCCCGCCAGCTCCCTCCCCAGCCCCATCCTCCTCCCTCCCGGCCCCGTCTCCAAGGACCTGTCCCCCGCTCAGCAGCTCCAGCAGTTGGCCGCCCAGCAGCAGAGAGCTCAGCAGATCCAGAACCAGTTCCAGCACCAACAGGCCCAGAAACAGCAGCAGCAGCAACAGCAGCAGCTCCAGTCTTCCAAGTTCCACCCTGCTGGACCTCACCCTCACACGCCGTCCTGGCCCCCCACCACCAACCCTTCCCAGACCCCCCTGGGGCCCGCCTACGGCCTGGAGAAGCCTTCCAGTCCCTCCCTCTACCCCCAGGATTTCCCCAGCAACCCCAAACAGCTCATGATGCCAGGCCAGCCCAACAAGGGGTCCCCCAAGGCCGGGGCAGGGGGGGCAGGGGGCTACCTGCAGCCTAACATGTTGGGGCACCCCACCCCGGGGCCCCTCTCAGCCACCCTGGGCCCGCGGGGGGCCAGGCCCCCTCCTCCATGCTGAACTACAACAACACTAAGCCCCTGTCCCACTACGAGGCGGGGGCCTCTGGGCCCCCCCGGGGGGCCCCCAACACCCAGAGCCAGAACAAGGCAACTCTGCTGTCTCTCCTCCGCCAGCAGCAGCAGATGAAGCAGAAAGCAGGCCTGGCCTTCCGCCCCCATGCTCAGGTGAGACTCCCCTGACCACACCTCACCTGGCCACACACACCTCACCTGACCACACACACCTCACCTGACCACACACACCTCACCTGGCCACACACACCTCACCTGGCCACACACACCTCACCTGACTACACACACCTGACCACACACACCTCACCTGACCACACACACCTCACCTGATGGTTTAATTGGTATCAACCTTCGGTTCACACAGGTTAAACAAACAGGACTGGCTTGATGTTTGTCTTGCATGACAAAACAACCACTAGTCTAGATTAGGATGTTGACCAGAGACAATGGATGTGGATTGCCTGCATTAGCATGATAATATTTGTTTACACTAATTACCATTAGTGAAGTAGATTGTGGATTGGACTCTCCAACGACACATACAGGAAATGGGCATAGAGAAGCTAAGTTATCCCAAATTCAGGGATCTTCCTCTCGACATTAATCATAACCAGATGGATGTTGGTCTCACAGCAGCTCCTAACTGGTAGCTGAAGTTATGTCCTTGTTTTGTCCACATGAGGAGTCAGACTGGAGCATTCATGTGTTCATCCTGAATCACCACAATGCGTATGTCATGTTGTCGCTATTTGGTTTTATTAATATGGCATATTGATTGCGTATAAACGGTGTACACTCCAGTACTGGTTATATACACGGACAAAAAGTTTTTGAATGACTGAATGTAGATCCTTTGTTTTGAGTGTATGTTTGTGGATGGTCTATTTTTTTTTGGTCTCTGCAAGTCTGGCATGGGCCCCACAAGTGTGTGTGTGGTGTTTGTGTGTGTGTTTGTGTGTGTGTGTGTTTGTGTCTGTCTGGGTCAAGCAGCTGGTTGCTAAGGAGCTGGCGTGCAGACTCTTACGGGGGTTGGTGTGTGTGTGTGTGTGTGTGTGTGGGGAGGGGGGGGGGGGGTACCACGACAAAGCAGCCTTTCATGCATCCCCCCCTCCTCCTCCTCTCTCTCTCTCAGCTCTCCTCTCCTGTCCTGACCAGGGTATTTTCAGCCCAACCCCCCCCCCCCTCCCCGTTCTCACTCTATTTAAATATAGCTGCTTCTCTTCTCTCGCGAGACACTGTCCGATCCCTCCTCTCTTTCTCTCCCATCTCTTCCTCCTCTCCACTGTCTGCTCCCCTGTCTGTTCCCCTGCTCCCGTCTGTTCCCCTCCTCCCCTGTCTGTTCCCCTGCCCTCCTCCTCTCCCCTGTCTGTTCCCCTGCTCCCCTGTCTGTTCCCCTCCTCCCCGGTCTGTTCCCCTGCTCCCCTGTCTGTTCCCCTCCTCCCCTGTCTGTTCCCCTGCCCTCCTCCTCTCCCCTGTCTGTTCCCCTCCTCCCCTGTCTGTTCCCCTCCTCCCCTGCCCTCCTCTCCCCTGTCTGTTCCCCTGCCCTCCTCCTCTCCCCTGTCTGTTCCCCTGCCCTCCGTTCCCCCCTCCCTGAATCATCTCTGTTTTGTGGCATGGATGTACCTAAAATATCTCCCAGCCCGCTCCACAGCCCAGAGACTTGGGCTCTCCAGCCAACTTTCCACCTCTCCCTCTGGAGAGGTGCTTAGTGGCTCCAAAGCTCCAGTACTGCTGGGCAGTAGGAGCAGAGATGCAGGCTGATTATTCCCTTTTAAAACTGTCAGACAAGCAGCCTAAACCACTTTCCTTACTCTGAGAAAGCAGTGCTGTTTCTAGGTTAGACTCGATGCACGTTTGTAGCTAATGTAAACCACTTAAGGATCTATCGATGAATCTGTGTTCCCCACAGGTTCCAATCAACCGATTCAATTAACAGGCTTGATTTGATTCAGCCTACAAGTTATTGTTTACCTCTTTTTTGTTTTTGTAACTAGTCCTAACTTCTGTCCCTGTGCCCCCTGGTGGCTGTGTCCTGTAACAGCAGCCTTTCCATGTCCCCCAGCAGGACCAGGCCTCCTACCCTGCCGCCCCCCAGGGCCCCGGGCCTGGCAGCTCCATGCCCCAGCCTCCAGGGGGCAGCATCATGCAGCCCAACCACGGCAACCCGGCCTTCCTTAGCAACCCTGCTGCAGTTCTGAAACAGCAGCAGCACCAGCAGCAGCAGCAGCAGCAGCAACAACAACAGCAGCAACAACAACAACAGCAGCAGCTGCAGTTCCTCCTGGGCCAGAGACAGCAGCAACAGATGATGGCTGAACAGGTGAGGGGTCAAGAGGTCAAAGTTCATGGCTGGCTTAGGCAGACTATAGTAGAGTGCTCATCAAGTACTCATCGATGATGCAAAAAAGAAATTGTAAGAATTTTTTTTTTTTTTTCAAACCTTAAGAAACGTTTGTGAACCTTTATTTATTTGTTTATATGAAATTTTTACCTTTAAAAACTTTTTGTAACATTCTTTTCAACCTTTTTTCAAAACTTTTTTTCTACATTTATTTTATACTACGGCGTATTAGGGCAGCTGTAGGAGGGGGTAATACTCCAAGGTTCAAGTTTGTAAATTTGCAAGAAAAAAATCAGAATTACACTTTTCAATAGGATTCAGCAATAAGGAAATAGGCTACTCCAGATTTTAGCCCAGAATCACCAGATTGTAATAAGAATTCAGACTTTGAAAAGACATTGCCGTGATTTGGGCCTATTCAGAAGGAAAAATCATAGGCCCTACTTATTTGGATGAGGTGATGGCTTTTGTGCATCAAGAACTACCATGTGAAGTGAAGTGATTACTTTTTTCTTGCAAATTTGTGATTATTTTTTTTTTTTTTAATCTTACCTTTCTAAACGTATTTTATTTACGTACGTGTGTGTGCAGGAGAAGCAGCGGCAGCAGCAGGAGCAGCAGCTGCAGAGACACCTGACCCGCCCCCCCCCTCAGTACCACGACCAGCAGACACAGCCCCCCGCACAGAGCCCCTTCCAGCAGACACAGCCCCCCGCACAGAGCCCCTTCCAGCAGACACAGGTCTCCCAGTTCCCCGGTACGAGCTACACACACACACACACACACACACTGGTCTGTTCCTGTCAGTGTTGTGGGGACACCTCCCCCAGTAACCCTCTCTGAGCACCTCCTGAAAGGCTGTGGTCTTGTTTGTGTCTGCCGTAACGTGGGCATGGTGTTAGGACTGCAGGGTTTCCCGTAGAAAATGTGTTAGTTAAGGTGGTAGGGTGCTGTCAGACCGGGGGGGGGGGCTGCTTAGGCAACAAGCAGCGTGCAGAGGGGCAACAAGCAGCGTGCAGAGGGGCAACAAGCAGCGTGCAGAGGGGCAACAAGCAGAGGGCAGAGGGGCAACAAGCAGCGTGCAGAGGGGCAACAAGCAGAGGGCTGTTTGCTGTGTTGTTGGACTGTGCCTGATCCCACAGGCATCTGTTTATCTGCATCTCATGCAAATGATGCATCCTGTTGAACTCATTTGAATTACAAACTAGTAACACCGACTCATAGGGTGGAATTGGGCCGAATCAACCAGTCCTTGTCTATAAAGACTGTTTGTTGTGTATAGATATCTACATAGAGAGATATGGTTAGGGTTATATCTATTTACATATTTAGAGAGAGAGAGAGAATGCTTGTCCTCTCCTATTCCTGTCTCTTTCACAAAGCAGCATTTATGGAAAGTGTGTATGTGTTGATCTACAGAACTCACAAAAGAGGGGTCTCAAATGTCTCTTTTACACGGAATTAAAATCTCTCGTGTCCTCTGATTTATATGTGGCGTCAACTGAGTTTGAGCTGAATAGTTTTGTCAGTGCAGAGAAAGGCCATTTTCATAAGCATGGAAACCTTGGTGAAGGTTTTCTGTGTTGAGTTGAGAGATGGGGAAAGAGGGAAGCTTGATTGCCTTTGAATTCGTTATAGTTCTATTCTCTTACATTCTCTGTTCCCCTACAGGATCCTCTCAGCCAATGGGCAACGTGGGTTCTTTAGGCGGCCCCGCCCCCGGAACCCAGCGCATGTTCCCCCAGACGCAAAGCATGCTGGGTATGACCATGGGTCAGGGCGGTGGCCCCGCCCCTGGCCCCGCCCCCCCTGCCTCCAGCCAGGCTGACCTGAGCCTCCCTGCATGTGGAGGAGGAGGAGGGGGAGGAGGTATGGATGTCCAGCAGGTTCTCTATAACAGCATGGGGCTCCTGCCCGGTCACCCCTCCCAGCAGAGCGCCCTCCAGAGGCAGGCTGGGGGAGGCATGGGCACCCCCTACAGACACAGCATGCTGCCCCAGCAGCCACAGCACCTGAAGAACCAGCCCAGCGCTGCCCTGCTGAAGCAGCCTCCTCTGGCCAGGGTGCCAGGCTCCCTGGGGGCCATGCCTAGCCCCATGCCCAACACCCTGCAGAGTGTCCAGAGCCAGGTGTGGCCGCAGCACCAGGCCATGCCCGCTCAGACGCCCTCCACCAACGGCAACCTGCCGCCCAACGCCTTCTCCACCCCCAGCTCCTTCCACCTGCAGCAGCAGACTCGCATGCCCAAGATGCCCACCGCCGGCGCCCCCTTTGGCGCAAACACCAACGGGCGCACGATGGGGGGCATGACCCCCGGGCAGCAGATGATGCAGTCTGGCATCGCCCCCAGCCCCGGCCCGGGCCCAACCCCCAGGGTCTGGGTCTGGGCCAGCCGCTCCAGAGCCAGCAGCAGAACCAGCAGCAGCAGGTGGTTCAGAACCAGGGTGTCCTGCCTGACCTGGGGGTGTTTGGACCTGGGAACCAGGCAGGGAACCGGACGGGCCTGCAGTGTAGCCAGGGTTACCAGGTGACCCGGACAGTCGGTCAACAACCACAGCAACAGCAGCAGCAGCTGTCGTTTGGCTACAGCCCTCGGTCTGGTTTCCCTGGTGACGGGGACCTGGACTCGCTCCTTAAGGGCCAGAGCACTCAGGAGTGGATGGACGATCTGGACGAGCTGCTAGCCAGCCACCAGTGAGCTCTGCTGCTGCCTCTCCTGCTGCCTCTCCTGCTCAGGAGCCCAGGGAGAGAGGGAGACGAGCCCAGGGAGAGAGGGAGGACCCGGGGTGAGGTGTCTAGGTCATGTCCTGTCATGGTTTTGCTGCAACAGCGACCTGGGGGATGAACCGAAACTGTGGTGGATGACGAATGCTTCTCGACACTGTTCTGGCTCAGCTGAGAGCGTTGTTGTGTGTGGGTGTGTCGAGAGTGTGTGTGTGTGTCGAGAGTGTGTGTGTGTGTCGAGAGTGTGTGTGTGTGTGTGTGTGTACACACCAAGTGTGTAGATGGAACGCTGAGAGCTGCACAGGCTCTGTCAGACCGAGCGTTCCCCAGGACTGGAGAACAGAGAACTTTACTACTACTATAGTACTACTATAATACTACTACTACTACTACTACTATTACTACTGAACCTGTGGCTCAGTACCAAACCACTGAATCCTGCACACACAGAGGGAACACGTGTCCCAAGCCTACCAAAACACCGTAGTCCTGCAGTAGGGGTGTGTTGGACCCACCCTCGCCCTTCCATCATGGTTTGTTTGGTAAAACAAAGGAGGCCTTACACGCAAATGATGTATATGAAAATATGCTCAGTTGCAGAGATGGCGTAGTGACGCATTCCCCTTTGTTTGTTCACGGACAGAGACAGTGGAGTCTTCATGTGTGGTCAGCGCCCGCACTGCAGCGCCCGCACTGCTGCCATCCCAGACTTAACTACCTACAGAGGGTTTATTGGTCACAAACCAACATGCACGATAAAAAAAACCCTGTTGTCGTCAGTCACCGTGGTGACAAAATATTCAGCATAGATTTCACTCCATCTGACCCTTCCTGAAGCTACTGCTGAACCAGAGATGGCAGCAGGCTGACTCAGATGTTGGCCGCCACAGATGAGAAGTGTCTGCTAAATCTGTGCTAGATATCGTTACCGGAAGTCACTTACAACACAAGTGGGCATAGTGTACCACACCCTGTTCAGATACAGGCCGGGTAGGAGGAACCGTTGACTCGTCCCGTGTCAAAGATCGTTACCAATAATCATCATTTCAAAGAGCAGATGGAGGTGTCTTCACTTGCTTTCAAACACACCCTGATTCTGGAGAGGGTCATCTCTTGTGTCAGAGGATTCTGTACATGTATATAAGTATATTTTTTTTGTATGTATGCATTTCCTATTGTTCTGGAGAAGAGATCTTATTTTTATATATTGCACCGGATTTTGTAAGTATTTTATACTTTTTAATATGGTTCTTTGTAAAACAAGAGTATTAAATGTAAATATAGTTCTTTAGAAATGATCTCGTGTCTGCGTGGTCTGTCTTCTTGTCTGCGTGGATATTGTTTCACTGCTTTGCTGGTTCAATCAAACACACCCCACTACTGTGGTTCTGCATATCCCTCCCTCCCTCTCACTCTCCTCCCTCCCTCCTCGATCCCTCCTCTCACTCTCCTCCCTCCCTCCTCTCACTCTCCTACCTACCTCCCTCCCTCTCACTCAGCCTCACCTGAGGTGAAGTATTGCTGAAATTACGGCAGGTCTCTGGAACTGAGCAGCTAAGTGGACACCGCATCATCCTCAGCCCCTCCACAACAGCCTGCTCCTCTAGCTATGCAGGAACAGGTGGTGTTACTCGCTGCTGTGTCTATACTGGGGGTGCTGGAACAAGGTAAGCTGTGTCTCTACTGGGGGTGCTGGACAGGGTAAGCTGCTTGGAACTTATCCTGTTCATGATCTGCTCTCAGGGAAAGGTTACATGTTTATTAAACTGATGGTTGATTGTCATTTTCCCTCGTAGCTGACTGTTGTAAACTGGCTCTGCCCCAGCTTACTTCTCTCTCCAGGTAATCTACGCCCGGAGGAAGTACTCTGTTCCCCCCCCAGCCACCTCTGGGCACCCGGACTTCGAGAGAGTTCACAGAGCTCAGTAAGCCTTTGTTGTCAGATCAGCCGTTGACTTAATTGTGTGCCATTCAGAGGAAAAAGGGGAAATGGGAGTCGTAATATGCGTGTGTTTGTGTAAGCTGTGATGTAGTGTGTGTAAACTAAAAACTAAACTTGCTAGTCTAGTGCACACGGCCATGAAGGTCATTGGAAAAAGCAGCTACCAGACCTTGCAGTGTATTTATGAACAATCTGTTCTCAGGCAAGCCCAGAGAATAGTAAATGACCCTTCTCACATTCTCCATTCAGAGTATGACCTCCTATCCTCGGGGAGGCGATAGAGAGTTCCTTTACTGCAAACTCAACCGTTTTAAGAACTCATTTGTTCCAACTGCCATTAAAATTCTTAACAATGCTGCTTGAGGCTGAAGTCTATGTAATAATTTTTATAGTGCCTTTATTACGGTGATCTTTTAGCATGTATTATTAGGAGGTGTATGTATGTGTTATGTTATGGGATATGTGCAATACTGTTATGTAACTGTTGATGCTGTTATGGCTGAGGATGTATCGTTTGTTGTCATTGTGACCATAGATATATATATATCTATGATTGTGACTGTCAAGGCATTCATGACGCACCGCAGAGTCCAACACAAATTTCCCTGAGCGGGACAATAAAGTTCATCGTATGCTGTGATGTAGTGTGTGTGTGTTGTGATGTAGTGTGTGTATGCTTGTGATGTAGTGTGTGGTCTTTTATTATTCAGGGTTAATTCTTCGGAGTACTTTCCCATCTTCCTCACGGTGGTGTGGGTGTCCGGAGTGTTCTTCAGCCAAGGTAGACCACCCGCTCTCCTCGAGGAGGGAACCCATGTTCAACATGGACTTTTACTTTGTATTTTAGAGTAGTTTTGTACATGTTAACTTTTTTGTTGCAGTATTTATATGCATTTGAAATGTATTCATATCACTGAAATGTGCATGATTTCGGTCAAAGTAGCCTACTTCAAAGCCACAGCATGTAACTGTAAGCTGATATGCAGGTGTGTCCTCGCTGTGTGGTCTCCTCTACCTGTGTGGACGCTACTGTTACTTCACAGGCTACGCAAAGTCAGCGCAAGGAAGGTGAGGAAACGGAACACTACACTGAGTGTTTGCAGGCCTCACTGAACCTGCACCTCTAAGTTATTTGGCTGGATGCTGTTAAATAAATAACTAGGCAACATTTTGAGTTTGTTATGTAACTAAAGACTTTTCAAACGGAACGCGATTTCAAACTCACCGCTGGGTTCACCGAATCCACGCAAATATATTTTTCCTGATATAGGCTATTGCACTGTTCGAAAAAATATATTTGCGCGTATTTTATTGATATCTTCAATAAATGATACCTTCCCTGTGGTTCTCCGCTTCCAGACTGGCCCCGTTGTATTTCAGCGCCAAGGTTCTCTGGGTTCTCATCGTGTTCTCCTCCCTGGGCGTGCTATGCTCGTTGTTCCGGTTCCACCTGGACCTGGACCTGCCCCAGCTGGTTCTGCGGGGTCTGGTGGAGTAAGCGGCACGTGGAACTAAGCTGCTCATCTGGATAACATTTGAAAAGTCACTTGTTAATTAACAGAGTAGAGAAATCGTTTGCTTTTTGAGATTTTAAATACCATGGTGTCACAGCCACTACGCTAGGTGGCGCCATAGTATATTCCTGAAATTATAAAAGTATGTTATTGAATTGTCAATTGACTGTCACAAAGGTGTGTTTTATTAAAAGTAAATTTTACATATTTAAAATTGAGCATTTGTTTTTGTAAATTAAGAGGATATTTCATGTAGTTAGTGTGTGTGTGTGTGTGTGTGTGTATACAAATTAGTAGAATATAATATTATACTTGATAGGAACAGTGAAGAGTGAGTCTCCAACATACACATGGATCACTTCTGTTTTTGCAGTCAAATACCTCCATCTTACCCACTTGTCATGTGGGGGAAATCAGATGGTTTCAGGGCAGGATGGAGACCTCAAAGCAGAGCATCTGGCAGCATTAAAGAGATAATTGGAGTTTGGGGTTTAGGATGAAAAGGAATGATCAAGTTTGTAAACTGCGTCTGGTTAATGCTTCCAGAGGAATCGTCTGCTCACAGAGTTTTAAAGTCAGTGTTTTGTGGAACGTTTCCCCATTAGAACTTCTCCGTGATTCTAATGTAATTGTCCATTATGACGATGAAAGAAAACGGTTCTATTCCATTGCCATGGTAATCTAGTAAGATTCATCGGCAGAGTTGTCTTGTCTGTGGAGCTTTATTCAGACAGGTGACTGACCGTGAAACCGTCTGTCGTAGTCCACCAGCGATGGAGCTGACACACACGTGAAGCCATGGCCTCCTTTTTCAGAACCACCTCCACAACCCGAACCATCCGACCAGGTTCAACGGTCAACCTCAGCTCTCAGACCATGGAGGACTCTAGAGAAAGCTTGTTCAGGGGAATGTGGAAGAAAGCGTTGAGTTCCCAGATGTCCTCCTTCGTCCCTGCTGTGTTGTCAGACGTGTGGAACCCCAAACCCAGCCCTGGCCGTCTCGACGCCTCCCTCTCCTCCCTCCACACCCTGGACCGCCAGGCCCTCTACGCAGAGCTGGGGCCCAGCACCGGGGCCCCGACCCTCACCCTCGCCAGCCACACCTTCACCTTCCGGGAGGGCCGGTGGCAACTCCTAAACAGAGGCCAGGAAGTGAGCCCCAAGGCTGGGGAGAGCGGCAGGGTCGCCCGCCTCGAGAAGAGAAACCAGGAACTCGAGGATGAGACGAACGCACTGATGCTCCGCGTGGAGGTCCTGATGGACATGGTGACAGAGGCTACTGCCCAGCTACGAGAGCTGGCCCCTGGGAAGGAACGACCACCACGGCCTCACCCTCTGCCCCTGGATGAATGAAAGAGCCCCAAGCAGAGGGCTTCTCCTAGACGGGTGAAGTTTGGGTATTGACGACTGACGATGTCAGTGTGTGAGTCTTAGGTGGGATGAATAAATATGATGAGAAGATAGGTGTTTGTTTCAGTGGACTGATTTCACATACTGGGAAGTAGCTCATTTGAACTTGAGGCGTATGTGTGTGAGAGTGTTAGTCACTGCCAGGGTGTATGAAGTGTGGTGTTCACATGTGTTCTCCAGAACTGATGCCACATTCGTTTTTTTTTTTTCTCTCAGAACTGTGGGGTAAAAGGATTTCTGCAGCCAGGTACTTCCTGTCGGAAACTTTACCACACCAAGTGGTCCGCAGCTGGCTGGTACACACACACACTCTCTCTCACACACACACACACACTTTTACAGTCCCATATCTTACATTGAATTTGAGAATGAACATTTCCTCTGTTTGCAGTGGGCTGCTCGCTAAATGCCTTTCTACAGTTCTCTCTCACAAAAAACAAAACAAGTTTAGATTCACTCTGGAGGTCCTTCAAGCATCTTAAATCTGGAATGCAGTTTACTTAAATGAGAGTTTGTAGGAATGGGAGGAATGCTGTTAGTTAAACTGTCTCAGGTTACTAATCTGGAGGTGGCTTATCAAATCTCACCCAGAGTTTGAGACTGTCTGTGGCATGCAGGGTAAAGAACAACCCTGGAGATTGCAGCAGTTCTGATAAGCCTTCAAAAGCATCCCGATGTTCTGAAGTGGTCTCAGTCTGCTTGTGCACAGGACGGTTGAAAAACGGTTCAAGTCATGAGTTTGTTCTTTCATGCTGCCACTGATGCAGCTATGGAGAGAGTATTTCAACATGCGCTACAAGCAATGTCTTTTCCCTGTTCTCTGTGACTTTTGTACTGTTTAATATTTGATAATTTCATCTGCATAATGTTTTGACTGAGGATAGTAAAAAGGCCAAGCAGGAGAGGATAAGAGGAAGGAAGCCATTTTGGAAATAATGGGCCTTGGCACACCAGCACATCCCTTCCACTCTGTCTGCCTCTCTCTCTTTCTCTCTTCCTTTCTCATTCTTTGTCTGTGTGTCTCTCTCTCTCTCTCTCCTCTCCTCTGTCTCTCTCTCTCTCTGTCCGTCTCTCTCCCTCTCATCTCTGTGTTTGAGCATGCAGGGCTCCCAGGGTTAATTGCAGCTTCCTGTAATTGTGAAACCTCACGCACATCTCCCTGTCCTGCTGTCTTTATCTCTGGTCTGCAGCCAGACGCTCAGACACAACCTTGTGTTCATCAGCCTAACGAACTTCCCTTCTGTCACCAGCTCTCACCACACTCCTGCAATCACCTCAGACCTCAGTCTCATCACCTTCAAGCCGCTCAGCGCCCACTCACCACAAAACTGCTTAAATTGGTCGGTATCTTTAATCAACACACTCCCTCCCCTTGTACGCAAGCTCCTCTGTCCTCTTCCAGAGTGAGATCAGATGGATGGTGTCCCCGGGGCTGTGTTGTGGCAGGGTGGGGGGTCCAGGTGAGGGGTGGGGGGTCCAGGTGAGGGGTGGGGGTCCAGGTGAGGGGTGGGGGGGCCAGGCTGTGAGGGGAAGCCTCCCCCTCCTGGACTTAAGCAGGTCTGGATCCCAGACTGGCCCTGATCCCAGGCTGGCCCAGACCCCCGGCTGCAGTCTGGATCTCCAGAGAAACATCCCAGAGGGCGACTTCAAACACAACAGGAGACTGTCTGAGGAGGTGAGGACAAGGCTCTAATCTGAGACTGGACTAACTTTGATATATAGCACTCAAATATTTATTTATTATTTATACTCAGGCGATTACCCCTAAAGTACCTCCCCATGAGTTGTGCTGTTGTGGTGAAGCAGGAATGATTAAATCCAGTTGTGTACATGTGTATTCACAGAGATTGAAATGTCATCTTAGGCATTTAAATCATTTATTAATTATCTTCCTCCTCTCTTCCTCCTCCCTTCATACTTCACGTTGGTTTCAACACCAACCCCAGGTCCAGGAAGTCATGTTTCTGGCTCCAACCTCCAGATGGGATTTAGCTGCTTCCTGTGGCAGGAAACTGTTCAAGGATGCAGGGAGGGGGCGCCGTGAGGAGAGACGGAGAGGGGGCAGAAAGGTTGAGGGGGAGGATGGAGGGAGGGGCTCGGAGTGGGAGAGTAAGTCAACAAACACCTGCAGGGCCAACAAAGGCCGGGTGGACAATGTTGTACGGGTTAGCGGGTTCAGGTCTGTGTGTGTTTGGCTGTAAACGGGTCTTTGTCATCGCCTGTTGTTCTCCGTCTACCAGGGGGGACCTGGAGGGGAGGCAGAGATGTGGAGGCTGAGCCGGGACGGGTCACACACCGCTGAGTATGAGACCGAGGCAGGATATCGCTAGCTAGCTCGAGGCGTGAAGTGTTAAAAGAGATGAGTCGGTCGAACCAAAGCTGAATGAATCCACAACAAACAAACAGAACGTCAGACAGAGTCAACTGTGTTTTGAAGGGACGTTATGTTCAACGTCTCATTAATTTAGTTTACATTTAGTCATTTAGCAGACGCTCTTATCCAGAGCGACTTACTGTAAGTACAGGGACATTCCAAGTAAGGTGAAGTGCCTTGCCCAAGGACACAATGTCATTTTTCATGGCCGGGAATTGAACCAGCAACCTTCTTATTAATAGCCCCATTCCCTAACCGCTTAGCCATCTGATCCCTTTTTGAGGTCTGCATGTCAAATGGGGTTGTTTGTTCACTGTGTGGTGGTCAGTCAGGGTTGGTTAGATGTCTTGGCACTGTCACAAACTCTAATGTGGGGCACCAGGAAAACATTTTGTGAACAAATGAATGTCAGGCTGTATAACGTACAGCTACAGTTTGTGTGTGTGAATGGCTGTTGGTCATTCTACTTTGGGTCCCGTTACTCACTGATTAAGTGGGTCAGTGGTCCACTCACATCCTGCCCTTACACGTCTTCACACACACACACACACACACACACACACACACACACACACACACACACACACACCTTGTTAAATCCCATTAACCTGCCACACACAAACTCTTTGTTTATGTGAAGGCATTGAGTGAGACTAAGAGCTTGTGAAGACTGGCTGGCTGTGTGGAGGTGGTCTGTGTCTCGTCATCACAGGGCAGACTGGGCAGCAGAGCCGGCTGGTGACGACTGGCCTCGTCCCCTCTGGAGGACACAGGAGAGGCCGATCAGAGGCTCGTCCCCTCTGGAGGACACAGGAGAGGCCGATGAGACTCGTCCCCTCTGGAGGACGCAGGAGAGGCCGATCAGAGGCTCGTCCCCTCTGGAGGACACAGGAGAGGCCGATCAGAGGCTCGTCCCCTCTGGAGGACACAGGAGAGGCCGATGAGACTCGTCCCCTCTGGAGGACACAGGAGAGGCCGATGAGACTCGTCCCCTCTGGAGGACACAGGAGAGGGAAGATCTCCAGCAGGTTCACCCTGTGGAAAAATATAGTCACTGAATACATTTTAAAAATTTTATTCGTTTAGCACATGCTTTTCCCCAAAGCGACATGGAAATAGTCGCTTTGATGTTAATGATGTGTTTGGTGTGATAATAGGTAGAAGAGAGGTTTGAGAAGTTTGTTCGTTGCTTTGCACTGTCAGATGAGAAGTTGTTTGGTTGTGTGATGGAGGCTCCTGTAAAGACCAGACAGTGAGGGCTTGGAGGTTGTCTCTCATTGGCCAGTTTCCTTAACACATCCTTTATCTGTGAGGAAAACAACAGCAAGAGAGCCAGGTCTCAGAAATAGCTGCTTTCTCCTCTGGGCTGGTTTAGCCTCCTGCGGCTCGGTCAACTCACTTTCCTGTTTTGACGCTTATTGTTTTCAAAGCACAATGATGTTTAGATACTCAAAACCCCTTCCCACAGTGGACAGTGAATTCAGAATGAGATAGAAGGTTGATGTGTTTTGACTGTGTGTGCTTTAAAAGAGGCATGGGGTTTCCAGTGTTTTTTTGATGAGAAAAAGGTAGATGTAACACATCAGAGGCAGGATTTGGTTTCTGCGACACACACACACACACACACAGAAATGTGGTGACCAGACTTGCAGTCTCAGAGGAAGCCTCACCCACAAAAATGGCATTTCAGATGCCAGCCAGCTCAGTCAGACCGACGGAGAGAGGGGGAGAGGGAGGGGGAGAGGGAGAGAGGGAGAGAGGAGGAGGAGGAGGGAAGGAGGGAGGGAGAGGGAGGGGGAGAGGGAGAGAGGGAGAGGAGGAAGAGGAGGGGAGGGAGGGAGGGAGGGAGGGAGAGGGAGGGGGAGAGAGGGAGAGGAGGAGGAGGGAGGGAGGGAGAGGGAAGGGAGGGGGGAGAGAGGGAGAGGATGAGGGAGGGAGAGGGCAGAGGAGAGAGGGAGAGGAAGGGAGGGAGGGAGGGAGGGAGGGAGGGAGGGAGGGAGAGAGGGGGGGAGAGGGAGGGAGGCGAGGCCGCGTGTTCAGGAAGATGTTAAAGTTATGATCATGTTTCTGTTTGTGTGTATGTGTTTGTGTAGGTTAACAGAGTCCTTCCTTCGTGCCCCTGTCCCTCCATGACATTGAGCTGATTTGGAGTCAGGGGTCAGGGGTCGTAGCTGAGTGTAGGGTCCGAGCACTCCAGGGGTGCAGTTACTGAAATGAGAGCAACACTAAACAGTGAGTTTGTCCTGCATGCAGAGCCCATCGTTCACACTCCTCCTGCCCTCCTAACGGCCCGCAGAGCAGGGCTCAGGGTGCTGAACAGGACCCCGTGTTTGTTTAGGAGATAGAGCCTAATCGTATTGGCTGACCCTTCCTCTCTGGTTGCCTAACAGAGACAGCCTCTCAGAGGGGAGTTTCACTCTTAAGCAGGTCCGCTTCACGGAGTCTCTGCTAACAGCAGCGGACTGCAGGTCGTCTTATCTCCACTGTCATCTTCCCCAGAGTTATCACCCTGTCCCGCGTCGTCGCTCTGAGAGAGGATCCGATTGGCTCTCGTGTTGATGGTTCTTCTGTTGATGTTTCAGGACCCCCCGAGCCGGGAAGGGAAGCGATCTGCTTGAAGCTCCGCGGAGCTTTTCTTTCTCAGATGTCTGTCCTAGTCCTCTTAGAGTGTGGAGAAAATAAGAATTAGACACACGTAAAGCGTGGAAATCCAGTGTGTGAAACTGAATCTCAATGTATATATGTGTTAATCAGGCAAGCATGTGAAATAACATGTAAGATCCATAGAATGGAATCCTGTTTCACAGCAAAAACATTTGCTAAGTTTAGCATTTAGACCAATACATCTGATGTATTTGGATGTTTTTTTATATTCTTGGATTGTAGCCACACTAACAAGAAACCACAGTACTTTATTTTTAGAATAAAACCTTGAAAAGAGGCGACTAGGAACTTCTCAGCATGTCCTTGACTTTGCTATACAGTGCGTGAATTAAAAACACAACTAATTCTACATGTGTTATTACAGAAGTGTAGAAAAGAGGAACATAAATAATTATTTCCCCCGAAAGGAGCATTTGACAAAACCTAAAGACTTAAGACAGACAAGTTTAGAATTGCACAGAGGCTTATCAGTTATCTATGTTTAGGATTTCTGTCACGAGTGCAGACCATACGTCATGGAGCTCTGAACTAACAACAGGTCTGGCTAGACCTCTTGGGCCCACAAGAGCTATACTTCAAACCCTCACACCCCTTTAGAGGAACCTAAACAGCCATAGTGCAGGTCCTGATGAGTTAATGAAGGAAAGCAAATTGTGTGGCGGCTGAGGGCAGAGGATGACTCAGGAAGGGCAGGATCGCGTTTCTCTAAAAGCACTTCTGTGTTGTCCTAACTCCTGATTTCCTGAGGGTCCACATCTCTCTCTTCTGTGGGGGTTTGCAGAAATAATCTACATAGGCCCCGCCCCCCTGCCTCTGATTGGCTCAGTCACTCCCAGCATGTGTCCTCACAGTGCAGGACTTCTTCACTTGACTGTGGACTTTGCTGTGAGCAGGATCTGGGATCTGGAGGCTGGAGCAGCAGTGGGGAGTGAGCGACGCACAGAGAGAGAGAGAAAGACGCTGTAGCTGTTTGTTCTGGATGGACTATTCTGTCATTATCTTCTGACTCAGCTGTGGTGGAGGAGGTTGTTAAAGAAAAGCTTTTTATTCAACCTCATTCTGGTTTAAGAGTTGTTAAAATAGAACAGATTGTTTTGTTGATCATTTTTTTCCACTTTATTTTTAGTGACAGAGCTTTTTTTTGAGGCGATATAGTTAACCATTGAGCTTTTTTTCTCTACTTTAAGGGTTTTGTTTTTACTGAAACAACGTGTAAATGTTCTGTGAGAAAAATAAGATCTGTTGCTAGTTAATGCTTAGCAGATTTTTGGTCTGATTGAGACGTATTTATAGAGTTAATAAATTAGAGCTGCTTCATCTCACATTCAGAACTGGTTAACATTAAACATTTACAGACAGATATTATGTCCATTTAGGACCTAGTCTGATCAGAGAAGCCGTAAACAGTCATGCTACTGCCCCTGCTGCTGGTTCTGAGCCTCGCTCCTGAGGCTCAGTGCTCGGACCCCGGCCCCCTGACCATCCTGTACCGGGTGTGGGAGGAGCAGGCTGCTGGGACGAGGGTAGGCCGGCTTGTGGACGACCTGCGTCAGAGAGGAGAGACGGGGCCTCTGGAGGGTTTCCAGGTGGCCGAGTACGGCCAGGCCTTGCCCTTTTCCATCGCGTCACGAGACGGAACCGTGTCCACCCTCAACCCTCTGGACCGGGAAGAGCTTTGCCGAGGGGCGGACCTGTGTGAGCTGGCCTTCAGCGTGCTCTACAGGAAGGGAGGCTCCTTTCACTTCCTGAGGGTGAGGGTGGAGGTGATGGACCTGAACGACCACAGCCCCACCTTCCCCAGCAGGAACCAGGACGTGGAGATCTCTGAGACGGCCTCGCTGAGGATGCGGATCCCCCTGGACCGTGCGGTCGACCCCGATGCCGGCCCCAACGGCCTGCAGACCTACTCGCTGGCCATCAACCAGCACTTTGCCCTGGATGTGAGCACGGCGCCGGGTGGGAGCAAGCGGGCCGAGCTGGTGGTGATCAAGGAGCTGGACCGGGAAGTCCAGCCCTCCTTCGAGCTGACTCTCACAGCCTGGGACAAGGGGAATCCACCCCGCTCTGGCAGCACTCTGGTCCGTGTCAACATCTTGGACTCAAACGACAACAGCCCCATGTTCGAGGACAGCACCCCGACCGTGGAGCTGCCAGAGGACACGGCCCGGGGCACCGTGGTCATCAACCTGAAGGCCTCTGATCCGGACCAGGGAGCCAATGGGGAGGTGGAGTACTCCCTGAGCAAACACGCTCCTCCGGAGGTGCAGAGGCTGTTCGGGGTGCACCCCCAGACGGGCGCGGTGACCCTCCAGGGCCCCCTGGACTATGAGGCCAAGCACTCCTACGAGGTGGACCTCCAGGCCCGTGACCTTGGCCCCAACGCCATCCCTTCCCACTGCAAACTCCACGTCAAGCTGCGGGACGTCAATGACAACGCCCCGAGGATCCACGTCACCTGGACACAGCCCGACTCCCCGGTGGCCACCGTGTCAGAGAGCGCGCTCGAGGACACCTTCCTGGCGCTGGTGATGGTTTCGGACGCCGATTCCGGTGACAACGGAAAGGTGCGTGCCAAGATCCAGCCCGGTTCTGGTCCGTTCCGCCTCAAGAAGAGCCACGGTTACTACACCATCGTGACCAACGGCACCCTGGACCGAGAGGCGGTGACAGAGTACAACGTCACCCTGATCGCCCAGGACCACGGAGACCCCCCTCTCTCCTGCGTCCGACACCTGGCCGTGCACGTGCTGGATGAGAACGACAATGCGCCTGTGTTCTCCAGGTCGCAGTACCGCTCCTCCTTCCAGGAGAACAACGCCCCTGGCCTGCCCGTGCTCAAGGTGGAAGCTCGCGACATGGACCTGGAACTGAGCGGAAGGGTGTCCTACTCCATCCAGGAGTCCAACGAACTGGGGACGCCAACGGCCTCCTTCTCCATCCACCCCACCAGTGGAATCGTCAGTGTCCAACAGTCCCTGGATTACGAACTTTCCCGTTCCTATTCCTTTGTTGTGAAGGCCGTAGACCAGGGACATCCCCCTCTCAGCAGCTCGGCCACGGTTCTGATCGACATCCAGGATCTCAACGACAACCCTCCCGTCATCAGTGAGCCGGCGCTAAACAGGGGCGTCTGCTCTGTCAGTGTCCCTGTCAACGCCGACAAGGGGGAGATCGTCACTGAACTGGGAACCAGTCCTGAGGAGGGTTCTACGGATTCTCCGTTCGGCCACTCGGTCACAGATGGACTTAAAGGATTCCTGGCCACCACCATAAAAGCCAGTGACCCTGACTCTGGACTGAACGGGAAACTCACCTACCTGATCACAGATGGGAACCCGACCGGCCTGTTCAGGCTGGACGACAGCACGGGACAGCTGTACGTCAACACCTCCAACGCCACGGAGCTGATCGGCAAGACCTTCAAGGTGGAGATCTCGGTGTCCGACATGGGCACTCCCAGCCTGGCCACCAGTGCGAGGCTGGAGGTCACCTTCATCAACCTCAAGGACCATCTCAAGAACTCGTCTCCCGGCAACCACGGCCAGCTCAGCTTCACCATGATGATGGCCATCTGTCTAGGTGCCACCTGCCTCCTGCTGCTCCTGGCCGTAGCCCTGGTAACCACCTTCTGCCGCCCGGAGAAACGAGAGAACCGGGCGTACAACTGTCGACAGGCCGAGTCCACCTACACCCGCCACCCTCGCCGACCGCAGAAGCAAATCCTGAAGGCCGACATCCAGCTGGTGCCGGTCCTAAGGGGGAGAAGAGAGGAGCCTTCGGATGATGAGGGTGGGGCCCAGGTGCTCCCCCCAGTGGTGTCTGGAGACCAGCCCACCGAGAGGCAGCTCCCCCGGGCCTCGTCCCCCTCGACGCCCCTGGCCCACCCGGACAGAGGGGCGACGCTCCCCATATCCCACTCCAGGACGCTACGCAAACCCGGGAGCTTCGACCTGGACGGCTCTCTCCCCCGGACCCCGGCCACGCCCTACCGGACCCTGCGGACGGCCAGGAACCCCTCGTCGTCGTCTTCCATGTCTCACACCGGCACCCTGAAGAGGAGGGCCCCCTGCGAGGCCCAGGGCAGGGCTGGAGGGGAGGAGGGGGAGCCCACGCCCCACGCCACGCTCAGGAGGCCGAGGAACGGGGAGGGCCGAGGGAGGAGCGAGGCGCCGGACCACCGGCAGATACTGAGCAACCTGGTCCGGCTGTCCATGGCCGCCTTTGGAGAAAACGGCATTGAGCTTTCTTCTGCTTCCCCTGAAGTACAGGTACGACACAATCGTGATTTGGAGAGAAATGTCAATGAAATTCAGTGTATCCAATGTGATAAATGTTCTATTTAATCTTTTTTTGTAAATAACTTTCAAATTGATTCATTTATTATGAATAATCTCGAGGAGAGCGTAATTTCCATAACCGGTGAAATGTCACTCTTTCTAGACTTTCCTTTCTCTTTCCTATGCCCTCATCTGTTTTTACTTAAACACAAACGTTTACCTCCAGGTATGTTGATGTAAATCTAAAATGAAGTTCCCGAAAGCAGATCTTTACCACCTAGTTTTCCCTGAAGGCTGATCTGTTATTCTGGCCTGGTGTTTAACTTCCATAGTTACCCTGGAGGGACAGCTGACATCCAATGCTGGAGCCTGAGCCTGGAGTTGATTCAGGTGCTCATGTGTCAGAAGCTGTAATCCTGCTCCCTGCCCCCCGAGAAATCACACGGATCCCTTTCTCTCTATATCACATAACAGATTCATGTAGAATGAGGGAAAATACAGAGCCCTCAGATTCTCTGAGGGGGTAACCCCAGCCAGGGGAAGCTGTGATGTGTCTGTAGGGTGATATGTCAGGGTGATATGTCTGTAGTGTAAAGCAACACTGTTCTGACACGACTGCGGGTCCACAGTTGCCAGTGGCCGCTGTTCCTGAGCTCACTGTGGGTAAAAGAAAACAGCAACTGTGCATCTCTGGTTTTGCATGTCTGAAAGTGCTGCGCTGGTCGACACCCTCCGAACAAAGACCCTGGAAACGGTCTGAAGGCCTCACATGAATCCCTCTAAGAGCAGGAAGAGACCGAGTCTTAACCCAGCTCACCCCTCCCTCCACCCCCACACTCACCCCTTACTCCACCCCCTCCCTCCCCCACACTCACCCCTCCCTCCCTCCCCCACACTCACCCCTCCCTCCCACCCCCACACTCACCCCTCCCTCCCTCCCCCACACTCACCCCTCCCTCCCACCCCCACACTCACCCCTCCCTCCCCCACACTCACCCTTCCCTCCCTCCCTCCCTCCCCCACACTCACCCCTCCCTCCCCCACACTCACCCCTCCCTCCCTCCCCCACACTCACCCCTCCCCAACACTCAACCCTCCTCCCTCCCCATTACTTACCCCATCTCCCTCCCCAAAACCCACCCCTTGTCCCAGTTGGCACCGTGGCCCCTGAGGTGTCTCCCCAGAGGTCCTGGAGGAAGGGGCAGTCTGACTGGGGGGGTTTCCCTCTCTGCCTGTCCACATTTCAGAGGTTCATCCTGGAAGGAAGCAGGTCAGAGAAGAATAGCCCTCTGCGTAGAAGAGCCTTCCTGTGCACTAACACCGCCTCTCCACTTCCATACACACACACCCACCCACTCTCTCTTACACACACACACACACCCACACACTCTCTTACACACACACACACACACTCTCTCTCCTCTCTCTCTCTCTCTCTCTCTCTCTCTCTCACACACACACACATACACACAGGAACACACACCTCACCAAGCCAGTGTTTCCTGTCTCTGTCACAGCCAACATCCGCTCTCATAACCAGAACGTCAGCAGAACCAGCTCTGCTGCGCCGTGCCAGAGCTGAGGGTGCTGCACTGAGACAGACAGGTTGAAGAGGTTCCCATAAATCACCACTGTTTTCTCTCCGCTGTTATGGCACTCCCATCCACTACCTGTCTCTGCTTTTTCACCTTGTGTTTTTAATGGTTTTAATCACTGCTGACCTGAAGGTTTCTCACAGTCTCTCTAACCAGTTGTTTGTCTTGTACCCGTGATGACCACAACTCCCGGTCTTGCCCCAGGTTGTTATGGTTGGGGTTCAGTTCTGGTTAGCTCTGTGTCTCTGGGTCTGTGTCTGAGGCTAGGGACATGGTCTGCTCACAGCTGTTATTATACTGCTGTCTGGGTCTAACTTTTCTCCTCCTCCTCCTCCTCCTCCAGCAGGTCTCCCAGCTCCTCTCCCTCCTTCATCAGGGGCAGCTGCAGCCAAGGCCCAACTTCCGTGGTAACAAGTACTCCCATCGAGCTGGCAGGTGAGTCCTCCCTCCTCCCTCTCTTCCCCCACATCCTCCATTCTTCTCCTCCTCCCTCTTCTCCCTTTCCTCCCCTCTTCTCCTCACCTTGTGGGAAAAAAAAAGATACAGATGCTTTCTACTTCTTACATTTCAATGCCAAGCTCCTTACTTTAGTTTCAATCTGTATTTGGGGGCAAATAATCAATATTATTTATTGGTACATTTTGGAAAGTTTCAAACATATTTTACAAAAAGTTTGGATAAAACAAAAAAGTTTTTGTCCCAAAAAAGTTTGGGAAAAAAATATCTAAAAAAACTTTTGACCTTTGAAAAGTTTTGAAAGGTAGAATTTTTTTTAACAAAAAAGTACAAATCTGTATTTGGTGGCATGATCAATATTATTTCTTATCATTGCGTGCCTTTTTTCATTTCCTGGCTATCACGCACACCAAATGCAAGGTAGTATGTGAAGCTACCATGGAACAAGGTAGAAGGCAACAAGAAAAATATTGGCAAAAAAAGTTACAAAAACTAAAGTTGGGATAAAACTAAAACCTTTTTATTTCATGAACACAAATAAGTTTGGGAAAAAAAAGTTTTGAAATGTTGAAAAAAATCTCTGCTTTACTCTGTTTTAGGCTTCTCTATTTTACCAGAGATTTTTTAAACATGAGTATCTGAAGGGAAGGATGTGTGTACTTTTGCCTTGTAAAATTGCTTGTAAAAAGGGCTATTCATGACAAACTGGATTAGATTTGATCATCTCCCCCTTCGTCCTCAGTCTGGCTGTTTCAGGAAGTGTGTGTCAGCCAGGGGGCAAGTTAGAGCAGCACTCAGGCCCCACCCCAGAGCCCTGATTCACCTCTGTCCAGCAGGAACAAGCCCATCTGCAGACCGCAATGTTATCACACAGATGACATAGAAGCTTCATCTGCAGACCGCAATGTTATCACACAGATGACATAGGCTTTCGTGTCAGATGAAGAACCTTTCCTCACAGGATTCTGAACCCAGTTGACAAACGTGATGAGTCATTTCTTTCTAACTGGGTGTCTGTGTTAGGTGTAATGTCTGACTCCGTTGGTCGTCGAGTACCTGTGTGTTTGCCTGCTGGGTGTGCGGTGGTCTTTATCTCCCTCAGAGTGACTCCTCTTGTCAGAGATCAGGTGCCAGACTCTGACTCAGAGGAACGGGATGTAGGGAAACGTCGCTCTTTCACCCTGGTTCCAGCTTTCATGACATTTTATCATTAAACTGTGAAAGCCCCTGGAGTATCTCTCCAGGAACCAAGATCAGAATCGCTGGAGAGGTCTTAGACTGGCTCGGTGTTGCCAAGCACTTTGAAATACCACACGGTATTACCTTTTGCAGAATGTCAGAGAGGAAAGCTATTAGTGTCAGTGTACACACTGCTCTTCTCTCCTTCCTCCTCCTTTCTTTCCTCTCCTCCTTTCTCATTCGCTCTCCTCTTTTTCTCATCTCCACACAAACACCGCAAACTAAATGTGCTCCTCTCTGACTGTGACCTCCATCCTCTGCCCCCCTGCAGGTCTGGTGCCCAGGACACAGACTGGCACAGCACCAAGGACAGCGGGCACGGAGAGAGCGAGGCCGGGGACATGGACTGGGACCCGGACCGAGAATCCCCCCTTGACCCCCTGCTGGGAGAGGGGCTCAACAGCCTGCTGAACACCGGTGAGTACATTTACATTTAGTCATTTAGCAGACGCTCTTATCCAGAGCGACTTACAGTAAGTACAGGGACATTCCCCCCCTTAGGCAAGTAGGGTGAAGTGCCTTGCCCAAGGACACAACGTCATTTCCCTGGCGGGGAATCGAACCGGCAACCTTCCGATTACTAGCCCGATTCCCTAACCGCTCATCCACCTGACTCCCACACACACACAGTACAGACAACCTCACATGTTCGGTTGAGAGTTTACAAGGATAGAATAGTCAGTATGTGTGTCTAGTACAGGCAGTCCACTCCAGAATTATTGGCACACCTTGGTAAAGATGTGTAAAAAGGGTTATACAATGTTTTTGGTAATTTTGTTCACTGTCACACTGAAAAAAGTTTTTGTTTTTTAAACATAAACACAGAAGAAGAAATAACATCAGTATCCTCAGAACATCCCTCTCTCTCTGTGAGGCCTGTCTCCTTCAATCACAGCATGACATTTGAAACGGGCATTCACTCAGTCTTAAAGATACACATTAAGACATACATTCCACATTAATATATACATTCAGCCGCCCCAGGTAGCTGTATGTGGCTCAGTTTGCACAGAGTAAACACAGATTTCCTTCCGTGTTTTGTCCTCCCAGAGTCACGCTCTGACCAGGGGCTTGTCTTTATCCTCCTGAATCAAAGGAAACACCTTTTTTCTCTCCCCAATACTCAGACCACCTCAGGCTTTAATACGGTGATTTGTACAACTCTTTGATTTCTGTAACTCTGTTGATCTAGACTACTAGTCAAATTACATTTACAAAAAATAGTCTTCTTACTCTTTTTTTTTTTGCATTTTAAATTCTAATGTGACCGTCTTAGTTGTACTTGTGCAGGCGCCTTCTGACAGCTTTTGCTGTGTGTGTGTGCGTGTGCGTGTGCAGTGTTGCGCTTGAGTCACCTCTGCCCCGGGCCTTCGTTCCCAAGGTAACTGGGTAGTCTGGCACACGCGTGTGTGTGAGAAGATCACGCGTGTGTGTGTGAGAAGATCACGGTCTTTGAGGTTTCTTGCTTTGTGAAAGAAGCCCGTTCCCTTGGCTACACATTTTTGCCTTTACCTAGGGGACCTTCTAGAGGTTTTTAGTGTTGTAATCCCATCTTAAAAGTTGTGTTTAATACACACACACACACACAGGCATATACATACACACACTCACGTTACACACACCACACACACACACAGGCATATACATACACACAGTCACGTTACACACACACACACACACACACCACACACAGAGGCATATACATACACACACTCACGTTACACACACACACCACACACAGAGGCATACACACACACACTCACGTTACACACACACACCACACACACTCTTTTCTCAACACTGAAGCTGTTTCCAGAGCTGTGAACAGATAGCTCTGCCCTGATTCTCATATCATGTTTCACTTCTGTCTCTCTTCTTGCTAGACACTGTGTCAAAGTGTGTGTGTGTGTGTGTCGTTTAGTGTGAGAAGTTTTCAACACCCCTTCGTCAGCCTCAAACCGTCTCAGTTTCACCTCTCACTGTTCTCCTCTCCTCTTTGAAATTCGGCGTTCCTTTGTTTGGCCTGTTTGGATTCCTGAACCATAAATCTTACAGCAGACGGGTGACAGTTTTACTGTCCAACCCTAGTTGTTGTATTATTATCCAAAAGTCTTTTTTTTCTCCCCAAGACGAGTTTAATGATTTTGTTTTGAGAACCCATACATAACCAGTAATGTCTGTGTCAGTGATCATGGTTGTTATAAGAAGCATGCTCTGATTTTGTGACTTGGTTGAAGGAAGATCTAACACTTGGCAGCTTTTACTGTAACTACCGTACTTTATGTGGGTGTCTGGATGTGGTTCTGGTCAACCTACCACGTAATGGGACTTCACCACATCAAACATGTTTCTAGTGTGTGTGTGTAGTTCTCTCTGTGTGTCTATGTGTGTGTGTGTGTGTTTAGCAGGTCTCCTCTGGTTCCAATAAGAAGTTAATTGTTTTCTGAAGGATTTAGGGTCTCCCTGTTGGTAGGCCAGGTCTAATGAAGTCTTAGACAGGGAGAGTCATGGATCAGGAGAGATGAAGAGATAGAGAGAGAGTGAGGAGGAGGGGTGGAGGAGGAGGAGGAGGAGGTGGGGGGGGGAGCAAACAGTAGAATAGTTAAAGATTCGTAAGAGATGGAGAGATAGAGGGAGAGTGTCAGAAAGAGATTGTGAGGAAATCTACAGAATAGCTGCTGCTAAATAACAAGATAAGGAGCCAAGATGGAATTTTCCAACCTGATGTGTTTTAGCCCAGACAGTTAGCTAGTAAAGCTCAGTGAGGCCTCTCTCTTGCTGTCTACAGTTATGTGTTCGTCCAGACTACTAGCTAGTGAGGCCTGTCTGTGTCTGATGTGGGCAGGGGAGGGTTCGTTTGATCACTGACTCTTCTGACTCTGAGCCAAGCAGAGGCAGTAGAGCATGCACACCCAGGGCTCCCTGCCGTCCTCTCTGAGCAGCTCAGTGTGTGACTGTGAACACCTGTCAGGTACACTCTCACCAGGCCCCGTCGCAGGTGACAACATGAAAGAGACTTCACAGAGTCAGTGCTGTTTCCTTTGATGACTCTTGTGTGGTTTGACAATTTGAGCAAAAAAACAAAAAAGCTAAGAAAAAACCACTCATCATTCGCTCTCTTTTCAAAAACCAGTGTTTCACTGACGCTTTGAACGTTCCAAACAAACACTGCTGATTATAGCCATCGCTGAAAGGATCTGGTGAAATGTGCTGCTGCTGGAGGGTAAGTGGGGATCAGGGTAGGATGGTCTGCACACTGTAGCAGAAACACCGCAGGATAAAGACCTGTTTATCTAACAGAGAGACGTTTAACTTCTTGGGCTGTCAGTGTCACGAAGTTGTGTGTGTGTGTTAGTTTGTGTGTGTGTGTGTGAGTGTATGTGAATATGTGTGTGTGTATTTTCAAGCTTTCAGAGATCTGGTTGTGATTAGATGAAAGAGACCACAGGGAAAGCAGGGCTCGGGGTTCAGGCAACGAGCCTGATTAGATTAAACCAAGGAGAATCTAGTTAAGGTGAGAGGGATTGAAACAAAGAGGAAGTCTTTCAATAACCTGTTACAGTTCTGCGTAAAGTCACTGTCAACAGCTGGCCTTGGCTGGGCTCACAGCACTTCATTCAATCATCAATATGAACCTTTATTAATTTATTCCCAGGGTCATCACCCTCAGAAAATGATCATTCATTCCATTCAGTTAGTTTCTCTCCAATCAGTCACCAGTCATCCTCTCTCTCTCTCTTCTTCCTGTTCTGTAAATGTCTGTAGATTTAATAAAGACAGGAATTTTAACACAATTTAAGCTGAGACGATGTGAAACATGAAAGTCAATGTAATGGTTCAAACCTCCAAACAGAGTTTTGGCTAAACGTCGCCCACAGACATTCAGACACACCCCTCTCACAAACCCATAGAGAAAGTCTGGAATGCTGAACAAGGGTCATTTAGTGGTGTATGTCGGCAGTTTGAAGTGTGTACGTGCTCGTTTGAGACCAACAGACACAGGACAGCAGGAAATGCCTGTTCACAAGTCAGATAATATACTCATACTGAGATTTCTTCCATCCTGTTGTCACCCCACATCCAGCAATTTTCTGAGTGAAATGTTCAGTGAGATTGGGCCTCTGGCTCCATAAGCTCCTTTTTATTAAGTTTGCTTGGGTCTTGGTTGTTCTTGTTGACATGCCAGATAATCGTCGCACCCCTACCTCAGATTTCATTTAGGTTCTCGGTTTGAGGAATTCCAGTTGCGTAAAAGTAATATCAGCATGAAAGAGAAACACAAACCTGTGTCCCTCACACAGCTACAGTCCTGGAGTTTTTGTTTAGTTTTGTTCTGTGGTTCTGCATTCTCCTCACTCACTCTTCTCTCTCTCTCTCTCTCACACTCTCTCTCTCTCTCTCTCTCTCTCTCTCTCTCTCTCTCTCTTCACTCTCTCTCTCTTCACTCTCTCTCACTCTCTCTCTCTCACTCTCTCTCTCTCTCCTCTCTCCTTCCTCCATCAGACGACGTATTCGGTGACATAGAAGACCCCTCATGGATGGCCCGTCTCTCCCTCCCCCTCACGGCCGATTACCACGACAACATGTTTGTCCCCAACGGGCCACCGTCACCCGACGACCTCTGCCCCCCCGACAGCCTCGACTCCACCTTCTCCACCTTCGGCAAGTCCCCCGAGGCCTCCGGCCCCCTGGGCGGGGCCCTGCTGTCGGAGGTGAGCACGCTGTTCGAGATGCTGCTGTCCCAGAAGGCCGACGCCCAGCCCCGCCCCTCTGCTGAGATGCTCTACAGACTGTCGGCCGCCTACCGCCGCTCCCTGGGGCTGGACGGGGCCTCGCCCGCCCCCACCGGGAGCCCCAGCGGGCCTCCCAGCGGTATGAGGAACTCTGGGAACCCGGAAAAGAGGCCCTCTCTTGCTCAGTGTTGAGGCCCGTGGGTTTAAAGTGCTTTTTTGTGAGGACGTTTGGAAAGACATTCTGTGTGGAAGTTTGTTTTGTTTTTGGTTCATGAGTATATTGTCTCTTTAAAATGTACTGTAGCCTATGTTTGTTCGAGAAATTACGTCATTTTTGCCTTGTTATTGAAATGGAAATTACTATTAATTCACCTCTGGCTCTCTGAGCGTCTCAGTTGGGAGTTGTCTCTCTCTCCCCTCCTGACGCTCCCTGTCTGGAACAGGTCAAGGCCAACGGGAGGAGAGAGGTGTTGACCTGAGCACTGGACACACTCCAGACAGAAAGTAACACCTCAAAGCACAGGGTGTGCGGTCGTTATGTTGCAAACACTCATCTCTGTATCGTTCCTCAACTCTGAATGTGGTGTTTCTGTGGGAGTAATGACACAGGGCTTCTGTCACTGACACATCCGTGTGTGTGAGTGTCCGGGTTCGAAATCCCCCTGGGCCGGGAGAAAGGAGGAAACGTCTTTGTGTTTCCTCAAGACTAAACACTAACAACTGTAAGGCCTGTTCCTGAGGAGGAATGTGGACATTTCTGTCACAATGGACCTCGTCTGTAGACGCTTCCGTTGTACTGGCTCTTTAAAAACATCTCCATTATACACTCCTGTTTGTATTTTACACAAGTAAATTCCTTAGCTACTGAAAAAAAAATTGGGAGTGAGTAAAAATTTGTTTTACTGAATGTATCTTTTCGATAATCACTACACATCAAGGATATTCGACTTAGGAATTGTGGTTAAGTTATTGATTTTATACACAAAACTGTTCAATAATATGTTGCCCAGGAAAGAGACTGTAACATTTTGAGGTTGTTGTTTTGTTGTTTCCACAAACCAACAGCTCCTTGTACATAATCTTTTATATGACATTTTAATAAAATAATCACAGTAGAAAATATGCATTAGAGTATTTACCTAAAAACTATTTTGATGACTACAAAAATGTTAGCAATTGAGTCCAAGACTCCTCATCAAATCATGACCAAATGATGGAATTACAAAAATCACTAAATCACAGTATTCCATGCAAATTCACAACTAACAAAATAGCCCATGTCACCATCACAAAAACGAGCACAAAATCACAGTATGTCACACCTAACACGAGACACAACCCCACTATGAACCCTCCCCTCCATCGTGGCGGTCTGAGTGACAGTTCAGCTCCAGTAGGCCTGGGGCCCGGGCCCTGACGGAGCAGGCTGGGGCCTCTGAGGTGCTCCAGCAGGGGGAAGAGGCTCTGGGGCCCCTGGGGGCTGCAGACCAGGAGCACGCAGCCAGCCGGGCTGAGGAGGCCAAGCCTCTCCAGGAGCAGCAGGTCAGGGAGGTACCGCTGGGGGTCGTGGTCCATCAGGATCAGGTCCAGGCGGGCCTCCGGCCCCAAATGAAAGCTGAGGGCTGGGATTGCCTCCGCCGAGGGCTGGGTGAGGATCTGGAACTGGAGGAGGAGAGGGAGTCCACAGGTACTGAGGTCCACATGCCTTTTTCTTTTAAAATGTTTTATTTTATTGCACATTACAAACATGGAAAAAAATTGGAAACAAAAGTAGGTTAATCTGTGTGTGTAGGTGTGTGTGTGTGTGTACCTGGGTGTGCTTGAAGCCAGCCACTAGTATGAGCTCCTCAGCCAGCTCAGCGCTCTGAGCGTCCTGCTCCACCGTGAGCAGCCGGCCACCAGGGGGCAGCAGGCGCAGGATCCGGATGGAGGCGTAGCCACAGTGAGTCCCTAGCTCCAGCACACACCGAGGAGCCACGCGCCTCACCACCTCATCCAGCACCTCCCCTGGGAGGGAGACAGGGTGGAGGGAAGGTGGGGTCAGGGTGGTGGTGGTGGAGAGGAGAGAAGGAAGACAGTGAGAGGAGAAAGGAGAGATTGGGGGTAGGAAGGAGAGGAGAAAGAAAGAAGTAACTAATTTCTTTCTGGATTCACCCAGCCCAGCGTTGGAAATACAAGTAAGAGTCACGTCCTGTTACTGACCTTCCTGTGGGCAGAGGCTAGGGTAGGGGTGTGTCTCGGCATAGAGGTCAAAGGTTTCCAGGACACTGTCAGGCTTGCCGTGGGTGCAGTTGGAAAACACGAAAGAGTGAGTGCTCCTCACACACACCTTCCTCCGAGCTAACTTCAGCAGCCGATGCAACACACGTCGACATAGCGCGGTCAGAGAGGACACGATAACGGGATGACGATAGCAGCAGTAGCGCCGGAACTAGAGAGAGGGAGACTGCACAGCGTCCACATCGGTCTGGAGAGAGAGGGAGGGATGGAGAGGGAGAGAAAATAAATAAAATAAAAGAGAGCGAGAGAGACCCAACAACAGTTGCAGTATAGCGCCATCTGTGGGAATTTTGTTGGTCATTCATCGGAATAATATTCTCTAAAAGTAAAGGCCCTATGAGGATGCCTCAACACTTTCTGTAATCTGCTAGTCACGGGCTTCCATTTGATGTCACACATAGCCTACGTTCACTTAATCTTGAGCGTTTGAACTTGAGCTGTATTAGGACCAAATTTGCCTGTAATAGTACTATCTGCTGGCTATTAAAACGCAGACAAGTGCTGGATTAAACAGACCATAGTACATTAGCATGACCTACCGTGAGATGTGTTTGGGTCTAAAACATATAAGAAGGATGATGATGGTTGTGTAGCTAGCTGGTCACTAGCTAATGACATTAAAATCGCTGTGACGGCTCTGTCAGAAACACATGACACGCTCCGGTATCTTGGTTTTCCACGGCTTGACCTACTATTGTACGACTGAGTACAGTAGCCTACTGGGCTATGTTTCTATGCAACAGTAATATCCATGCAATCACTGCACTTTGTCGAAAATAACAGTCAATAACAAGCAATTAAACTAATTTGTTACATCCAGTAATCTAGTTTAGACTATAGCTACCTAGTCAAACTGCGGTGTACAGATTATTTCTAGTTAGCTCCGTCCCACAAGCACCTGTTTCCATGCAACCAGGAACTTGAGCGTGCAACTCCCACTTTCCCATCTGTCTTTCCGGAGGAACTCCACTAGGAGGCGATAGAGCCTGAATAAAGTAGAATCCTCTTTCAATATTATTTAGGCCAAAGGGAAATAGTCATGTTTTTAGCGTTAGAGCTTTTTTGCAATTTTATCTGCTCAGAAGCTCAAGATATTAGTTGATTAAACGGTTTAATAAATGATAAGTTAGGCCTACTAACGACTAAATAAATGTTAAGTTAGTTACACTTTTCCACACAAGATCGATTGAAGCATTGGAGTTTATGCGGTGTAGACCTAACATGTAGGCTGTAAATGACCCGGAAAAATATTTATTTAAGTAGGCTATATAAGATTTCATTCTACGGGTAATCACTCCCTGACTTTCAATTGAAAAACCGCAAGCATATAGGTCTACATCAGACCTAGGCTAGGCTATTAGAATTATAAAGAGCTCAGATCTAATTATTTCCTTGGAAATCATACCTCATCTTTATAAACGGTTAGCTAAAAGTGTCCACAGAAAAGAGCATGAGAAAGTTTCCATTTCAATAGAAACCTGATATAACTGATAACATATATGAAGTAGGCCTATTGCAAAAGTAGGCGAAGGAAAGACCAATTTATATAATGCGAGTCACTGTATCTTAACATTTTCCATGCAAGCATTTCGTTGGATATTGTTGGTCGTAAACTAGTGTCGAGATCGGGTCGCAAAGTTGAGCAAGCATGTTTTCTGTCATTCCTGATCTCCCCTCGTCCTGTTTGTCCTCGCACGCCTGTTGCGAAAGTGGGTGTGTGTCCCGAGTGGCTCGTGGAAGTGCTAGTTGCTTTCTCATTGGCTGTCTGTGGAGCAGCGCTGCTTTGTGTATTTTTAGCCATTGGTACGTTTCATCCTGCGGTGAGAGCGAGCCTGCTCGGTTCATACGGTCCCAACAGGGGGTAGACTGTCTGCAAGTGCAAGTGGAGTGTCGGGGGTTTGCGGCATAGGAGGGAGATAAGGGAGACTGCCGAAACGGCGAGTCACAGGAGAGACACAGACATAAAACGCTTAAACTAGAGTATTTTGTTCAGATTTAGCTTAGCTTTTTACTGATACCTGTGAACGAGAACGGCTTTCCAAATGGCAAGTACTGTAGACGACATAGGACATTCTCATCAGCATCATTCGCCCTCAGAATCGACTGCAGAGCCCGCGTTCCTGGAGGCGCAAAAATGGATCGAGGTGAGTTATTGCCGTTATCAAACTCTTTGGTCACTTGATTTATGTCTAGAAGCCGATGCCTTGTATCATGGCGATGCTACGTTGGTTTGTTACAGCGATAGGCCTGTGTCCTTTATCATCCTCTGTAAACAGGTTTCGACGAAATTGGTTCATTTCTTTGTCACCTGTTGAAAACGTCACACAATTTCAGCCTACTTTTCTTGCAAACATAGGTTGGTCTGCGGTGCTGCGTGCTTGGCTGAAAACAATGAATGAATCATGTGGAATGGATTTTTGCCCCATTGCGAGCTATGCGGACAATAATCGCACAAATGGGGTTTTGTTTAGAAAGAATTTGAAACACGGCACTTGACTTTGACATAGGTGTAGGCCAGTGTCCAGGTCTGTGCGTTGTTGTAACATAGCTGCGATGACCTATAGTATGTACAAACTTGACGAATGATCTTTGTGAAATTCGAGTTCCCAGGTCACATGAATTTGAATATTTTAAGGTGGTGGTTTAATGTATCTTCTCTGACACATACACTTATATATCTTTTACCCATCATAATGCTTTCAACACACTCGCAAATCCTCTTTCGCATCTGAATGTAATGGAAGCGCTTGAAGAGGATGTAAACATTCTGTGCAAGTCGCTGTTCTTCCGTGTCCCCTGAAGGCCTGCTCTCATTACCCAGTCCCACCTGTACCCAGTCACCTGGGGAGGGGGGGGGGGGGGGGGCAGGTCACTGGCGCCTGAACAAACCCAGTCACACAAAGCCCGGGTCAGTGACAGGGCGAGGGAGGGCTCCATTACTGGAGCACTTTTCTTCAGAGTCGTATTTCTGATATTTTGGTGTGTCCCATGTGTCTCCTGAGGGCAGATTTGAACTTTTTTTCTCTCGTTCTGTCAGTACTGTGGTGGCGTTTATAGCTCTTCCGGAAGGTGTTTGAATTATGTGGAGCACTCAATAAACTGACAATTTAGTTATTACCTGTTTGACAGGATTGTCAAGTTTAGATTTTAAAACCACATGTATGACCTGAGCTAAATGCTTGGGGAGCCTTGACACCTGTTGTGGGAGCAGTTCATTCACTGCCCCATCCCTGCTAATTACAATGTTTAGACCTCTGGAGTCTCACACAGCCCTTTGATGAGGGAGCTGAACCCCAGATCTGCTGTTTCCTGTTCATTGATCTGAGCCTTACAGCCACAGGGCGTTCCCGTGAACTCTCCTGTGAAGCCAATGAAAGCGTTGGTCAGGATTTAAACCCCTCCCCCCTCTCTTCTGATTGGCTCTGGTTTCCCCTCAGTGGGGAACTCTCACTGCCTCAGGCTTATGGGAGCAGATGAGCTTTGATTTTCAAACTTATTTCGCTTGCTCTTGTGATATCACAAAAACACAGCAGGCGTATTCTGAAACATTACTAATGTTAGTATTCAGGCAACTTTGGAAAAATATGCCACCAATGTAGCCTGGAGTGTTCATTCAAATTAAATGTATTTACATGTTTTGACCTTTCAATTTTTATCGCCCCACTGTTTATTGACATAAGACACTTCCTGTCTCTTTCTCTCCGCCTCCCCCCGCCTCTCCCCCCCCCCCCCCCCCTGTGTGCGTCTGGGCATGTCGAAGGTGCTTCCTAACAGCCTTCCATTGTGGCAGGCTGAAGGGGAAAGAGTGATATCATCGTCAGTGCATGTAAATGACTGATATCTGCCTGATGATATCACTGTGTGTGTAGCAGCTGATTCGACAGGCCTCTGCTGCTGCTGCTGCTGTTGTCTCTGTTTGGTACTGTTGAGACTGGCAAGCTGACGTCCCATCATGCACCACCACTGGTCCTGTTTAGGAGGCACATGATCACAGAGGTTCAGACACACGGGGCTGAACTTGTTTCACAAGTCTGTTAAAATGTGGTTGTTATTCTATGTTGATTGGCGTATTTGTTAACAAAGCACTTCAGTTCAACTCAGGACAGCACAATTGCATCATAAAGCCGTAGAGCTCCACATGCACTGGTCTGAACTGCAGCGATGCGTAGCTTGGAAGAACACGCAACATCCCTTTAAAGTGGCATAAGAACGCTGGGTGGGTGACAGGACTGTTCTGTTAGGAAAGGAAGGAAGGACTGTTCTTCTAGGGAGGAAGGAGTGAGAGAGCAGGCAGGAAGTAGGGAGAGCAAGCAGGAAGTAGGGAGAGAGCAGGCAGGAAGGGGGATGGAGACTGGTACGAGATGGATCTGGAACCCTGCCGAAGCTGCAGCAGCTCCCGAACAAGAACCTGTTGATTCAGTCACGCTGGGAACCCTCCATTCTGCCCTGCTCTCCGTTTCTCCCGCTGTCATGGCAACAGACGGATGAAAACACGGACTGGAGTGGTTAAACCCCCCCCCCCCCCCTCACAATGTCCCCCTCAAGGCTTTACTGGGACTCTATTAGAAGGAACTCACGGAACCTTCCATGATGTCAGCTCCTGGCTGCTGTGTCATCTCAACATGTGGAGAGGATCAAGGTGTTTTTAACAGGGACAGGTTAACTGCCAGGTCTGAGGAGGTGGTGGAGGAGGAGGAGGAGGAGGGAGGAGGAGGGAGGAGGTGTAGCGGCCGGGAAGCAGGCTGGGAGGTGAGCGGGGAGCAGGCTGGGAGGTGAGCGGGGAGCAGGCTGGGAGGTGAGCGGGGAGCAGGCTGGGAGGTGAGCGGGGAGCAGGCTGGGAGGTGAGCGGGGAGCAGGCTGGGAGGTGAGCGGGGAGCAGGCTGGGAGGTGAGCGGGGAGCAGGCTGGGAGGTGAGCGGGGAGCAGCTGTGTGTTTCTGAACTGCTGAGATGGAGTCTCACTTCCTAACCAGCACTGTGTTGGACACCAGAACCAAACCAACACATAGGACTGATGGGCATTAGTGCTGTGTTGCTGTGTTTGTATTGGTCAACTAGGCTAGTTACTGCAGTAGGTAAATAAGAAATATTCAAAGTATGTTGCAGGATGATCTGAGTTTTCTGGTGTATTTTCGAAATGCACCAATTGTTTTTAGCTGTGGAAAGAAAGCACCTGCTAAAGTTAATGCTTGTCGGTGGTGTTGTAGCCAAACTCTTAAGGTACAATCGTTTTTTCAGAGAAAAGGAATGTTTCTTAACCTTTATCTTGAATAATTCCTTGTGCTTGCTAATTTACTTTCTTCAGGCTTGGTTATGCAACACAAAGTACTTGGAAACAGTGTACAAATCGTCCTTACAGACCCTTCTGCAGTTCTTAAGAGCTATATGTACATATTAAACTGCTGCAGTTCTTAAGAGCCATATGTACATATTAAACTCACTGAGTCCGGAGCTGCCACACGAACAGAAACCTCTGAAAGTAAGACGCTAATTGCTAATCCTCCAGCCGTGATCTTCTTAATCGCAGAACAAGCCTTCTGTTGGAGATATCCTGTCAGGGCAGAGAAAGAGCATGCTTGTTGACATGAGGTTGACATAACATCATAAGAGATTATATGTTGAATGGAGACCAGGAACAGGTTGAAGTGCAGTCTAGTGGGGGGGATAAGGACTGCTGCTGTTTTGACCTAATGGATAGAGAACTAACACTCAATTGTCAAATCACATCCAACACTGAGCGATCACCCTAAACAGGCTGGGGTATTTCATTCTTTCTCGACAACGCTTTTAAAGAAGATAGACAAACAGATCTGTTGTGGTGACCCCTTATTGGTCTCTCTCTTTCGTTGTAAAACCTATGCAAGTGAAGGAAAGGATGAGTGGAGAGGATAAGAGAAGGGGTATCTACTTAAGGCTCCGCCCCCTGGGATTGAGTCTCTGGAGGGTGGGATGGAGGGGAGGGAGACAGGGCCAGATGGGTCTGAGACTATTGATCACGCAGGCTCTGCATTACGGCTGGAGTTGAAGGGAGAGATGGGAGATTAGACCCCCTTTCCTGGGAGTAAAACGCACACAATGATTGGCATTTCACAAGGTCTGCGTGTGTGTGTGTGCGTGTGTGTGTGTGTGTACCTATCCATGTCTGTCCTGTTATCGCTCTATCTGAAGTGGCCTCATCAGTGCCACTCCTCCCATGCTTGATCCTTAAATAAAACCAGAGAAAAAGAAACGGCTTAGTTAAGAGAAAGAGAGGGTGACCAAATAAAACCGGAGAAGAAGAAACGGCTTAGTTAAGAGAAAGAGAGGGTGACCAAATAAAACCGGAGAAGAAGAAACGGCTTAGTTAAGAGAAAGAGAGGGTGACCCAAGGATCACACTTCCTGGTGAATGGTGGAGACTACCTCCCACGGAGTAACAGGAGTCTGTGAGTGTTTGTGCTGGGAGACTTCACCTGTGACGGCCCTAATTGATACACTTGTCCCTACAATCTTAATCTGGATGACTCTGGATAAGAGCGTCTGCTAAAAATGACTAAATGTAAATGAATGGGGTCGAGACTCGAGTCTACTGCGCATGCGATTTAATCTACCATTATGCTTTGGTTTGATGTGTGGTGTTCATGGGGTGTACAAGAGTATATACAGTGTAAAGTACACAGCATAGTAGCCTATTTGGTCTTGATCTCAAGACCGGACTCTAATCCACTTTTTGAAGGTCTCGCTTTCTTAGAATTGACCGCATTTTGACTCGATCTTGTCTTTGTCTGGACTTTGAATCAAAGAGGACTCAAGAAATACTCTGCTTTTCCTGACCATAAGCACACGGCTCAGTAATTGTTAATTCTGAATGAAAGATTTAATATAACTTTTTACTTGGAGGTAATCAAACCCTAGTGCTGATGAGTCATGAGCTTGACTCTCTCTGGCTCGCTCAGTCACTCAATCTTTCAGGTTTCTGTGTTCAGGTAGTGTTGACCCCAACAGGACTATGCAGTATACTGTATTACCTGCGGTGCTTTGTAGACTACAGTTGTAACAGGTGGTGCAGAATGTTTAATTCTAGGAAGTAGTTGTACACTTTAGACAGGTTTGTATTCATGTAAACATGTAAACCTGGCTTCAAACAGTAGGCATACCACAAGCTGCCCTGTTAATTCTCTATCTAGACAGGAATTCTACAGAAAAACACACCCTATCCATCATCAAGCAGAACAAGAATGGTCTACTTTGTGTCGAACAACGGGGGTCACCATCCTGGAATGCCTTCCTTTCATTCAACAACAGGAGGCCATCTTGTTTTTGTACCTTTTTTCTCTTAGCCAAACAACAGCGTACTGTCGCAGTCCAGCGACTCCTGTGCTCAAAAACAAAAACACAAATCAGCCTGGTTAAGACATGCGTGCCGAAACGGTGTTTAGGTTGGCGACAAAGGCTCCCGAATTAGTAAACCAGTAACGAAAAGGCACATCTGAGTAATCAAAAGGAGGATATGTAGGTAGAAATTTGCGTAGGGAGTGAGAGCAGAGCTTTCAGTGGGTTACAGTAGATGACTGTAATCAGGGCAGCGGGACGAACTGTCCTACTAGTTTACAGAGGGACGGCTCTCGGGACATGGGCTCCTTCTGACTGCCGAGGGAGACGGTAACCTGCGCTGCATGTCGACAGAGTAGAGCAGTGACACACACAGGGAGATAAGCCTGCCTGTTTTTCCTACGGAGATGAGCAACATTTGAATGGAAAATTAAGTGCCTTCATCTGCCCTCTGGTTTCATTTCCCAGCTGACAAGCGAATTCCTTCATCCTGAAGGCAGTTATCGCAGATTTATAATACATGTAGGCACACATTTGCACACAAGACGACTGACTGGGCCCAGGGCATGAATGCCCCTGTTAGCATTAGAGGCTAAAGGTGTCATTGCACTGCTGCTGTTAGCATTAGAGGCTAAAGGTGTCATTGCACTGCTGCTGTTAGCATTAGAGGCTAAAGGTGCCAGCTACATGAGGCCTGCAGGCGTTTTGCTTTTATGACCTCAAGTTCAACTTAGTTGTTCTTACTGGTTATTAGATTACTGTCGTGGATAGTTTTGGTGCCAACGTCTCTCTCTCTCTCTTTGTCTCTCTCTCTGTCTCTGTCTCTCTCTCTCTCTGTCTCTTTCCATCCTTCTAAAACCACTCCCTGTGGTTCGGTTTCTAAAACCAGTTTCATGTTTGATTGACATTAGTTTTCAGTCTGAACCCGCCTGGGTTATGTTGAGAAGGGAGCTCCCCTTTGGTAGAATCCCCTGGATGGTGAGACTCAAACGGGCCCAGAGACATAAATGATGACTGCTCACCATGAATGGTGCCTTTCAGAGCAGAGCTGGGCTGGTTACCATTGTGTTGGGCACTCACACACTCATATACTCACACACACACACACTCACGATTCAATGCCTGCCCACTCACCCCAGCATTCCTCCACCCCTGAATCCACCTCGTCCCACCCCATTCACACACACACACACACACCGCCCCCCCAGCTGGTCGCCCCCCAGCAACAATGCACCCTGTCACCAGGCCTGCAAAGTGACACAATCAGGCTTCAGCTGACAGGCATGTGCCGGGTCATGGCTGTGCCTGGTCATGGCTGTCATGGCTTAAGGACCACCGCGACATCGCGCTAGGGCACGATGCTGCTCTCCTCTGAGATCCTCGCCTCACCTTACATGGATGAAATGTTGTCTTTAGGACACACATGCTTATTGTTCTTTGAAGTCGTTTTGTAGCTCTGGTGGATTGTATTTTGCAGGGTGGCTAGCAGGCTAGCGGGCTAGCAGGCTAGCATGCCAGTGTTGTTTGACTCCCTCGCTGTGGTTTGACTCGTAAAGAGCATCTTACGTTTGATTAGTTTCAAACTGTGAGAGGATGGGGGGTCTCTTTCTAACCAGCATTACGGCTAGGCCCTCCTTAACCCCCCTTCAAACGTGACTCACCTCACATTCGGTTTGCTTTTCAGTTCAAACCATTAGGCGTTATTAGCATGAGAATGAACGTATGTTTGTCTAGTTTAGTCTCCTTCTGTTCTCTGACTGTCAGACGTCTAATCCCCAGGGTGTTCTACACTAGACCCATTTTGTCCTGAAAAAGTTAAGACTGGTGAATAGATGCGTGAAAATGGAGGACGGCCATTGGTTCAGTGGTTTCCTATTGTTGGAGATAGTGTGGTTGGCGTATTAGTAAGGTCTCCAAGAATACAGAACTGCTGTGCCTGCACAAGTACCACCGCCACCTACAGAACATCTGCATTCTCACAGTCCAGCTGAATGTTCCGGTCAAGGTTGTGGCATTAATTATGTCACTTAAAAGGCCCGCTTGTAAGGTTGATTTACTTGCAGAGGATTTGTGAAGCTCTTGGGCACAAATGAAAAGCGTTTAAGGACTCTTCCAAGGGGTGGGGCAGTCCCACCTGTTTGCAGTTCAGATCGTTGTCTCGAGGGGGGAGAGAGGGATTTACAGTCGGCCACAAGAAAGCAGGACCATTAAGCTGTAAGTCTTCTAGCTACACTTCCCTGTTTGGTTTCCCTGGTGTATTGTCATGATGCTTTGCTTCTAACGTTTGTTTGACAGGTCAAGTACTGTGTGTGAATCATGCGTGTGCTGACAGACAGGTATAGAGCCCCCGACAAACACGTGTAGCGAGCTGCAGATGTTGCGTTGTAAACCTCGTTCCGTGTAATATTCCCAGGTTGCATATTTGCAGGGCTAAAGAATATGTACTCAGTGTGAACACTGAAGAGGAGGGCTGTTTTGAGTGAGAGGGCTGTCTGCATGAGAGGTTGTAGCCTCAGGCTTTGAGGTTACAACCTCACAATCCCTCCTTCCCCTCCCTCTCTTTTTCTTCCTAACCCGACGCCAAGACGTCTCCTGCAATCACCCTCACATGTTCAGCTAATGAAACATGTTTTATCCCTTTCTGGTGACACGTCTGAACCGTTCAATCTGGGGCTGGCTGCTGACCATGGTGAAAGGATCCATGGCATGTCACCCCCCCCCCTTACCCCTACCCCTCTGTCTCCTGGGGGTGAGGGGTGTTGAGCTGGGTTACAGTAGGCACGTTGTTCTGTTCTGCTGTAACAGTACAGCTGTCCTCTCACCCAGGGTCAGAGACAGAGGTCTCTTCAGGTCATCTGGTGCTGGCCTGTGACCAGCCCAGCGATCCATTTAGGGTATTTGTTCAGCGCTGTCTACAATTTAATTGTCACGGGGCGTTTAGCAGCTGGCTCTGGAGTCTACTTCAAATATACACAGTGTAGTTTGCCCCACAAGTCAAATGGAAATGGAAAAATCTTAACGATCACTGAGCTAGTTTTCCCTGTTTCCCACAGCAAGGGGAATGCCTGACAGACGAGCAAACATGCAGATTTAAATCTATCAACATGACAAAACAAGTCTATATTCTGACTACAGTTAGGAGAGTTTGCCTATCTGTAGAGTAAGGTTGGAACCAGTAAAAATCCTCCTTGGCTTGCTGGTAGCTGGAGAGGATAACTCCTAACTAATCCTGACTAATCCATCCCTCTGCTCCTCCCTGTTTTGGGGGGGTAGATGTGACTGCTCCTGCGGGAGGCCTGGTCCTCCTCCAGCCTCCTGTAGACCCTCTAACTAAGCTGCTGTTCCCCTCTCTGGTGGAACCTGGAAATGCGCTGACTGAAACTAGAACTACGCCTTCTAAAATCCCCAAATTCCAGAGCCGGGATAGACTCAACATTCCGAGCTAGCTTTTCAAAGCGCTCTCGCATCTGAACCTGATTTTAATGCTACTTGTAGCTGTGATCAAGGTTGAGGTTTGGTCTAGTGAGTACCCCCCTACCTCGCGAGGAGTGGGTTCAGGTCTGGTTGTAATCTGCTGGTTTGGTCAGTGGTCAGAGGTCACGACAGTGCACCACATGGGGCATATGTTTGGAAGAGCAGCCTGTGACTTAATGGTAGGCCCTCTAAAATACATGAACTGGACCAGGGAGGATCTGTGCACTGACAGATCCACCCTGTGAAGCCTAGAGGCCTTGGCGGCTCAGAGTGACTGATGTTTACCATGACCAAGACGTCACCAGTGTCAAAGGCTCTAGAAATAGCTTCAGTTCAGTGGTAGAGCATTTTACTGCTGTTCAAGAGGTTGCAGGTTCAAATCTCCACCCAGTATGTCACTTTGAATGAAAAGCTTCTGTTAAATCAATACAGTATTTATAGAATAGACTTACTGTTTGTACCAGCTGGTAGCTCCTTGGTGAAGCTAACTGACAGAATGTCTTTGATTACTGTGTTGTGTGATAACTTTCAAAAACTGTTTAAATGAGTGGGCTGACCCTGCATATTTGGATGCTTATTTTAATATTCTGCTTTCACTGAAACTACCCAGCGTTCAGTGGTTCATTGATGTAACCGGTGGTTCCTGCTCCTTACTTGGTTATGTAACGTGAGCAGGGCCTAAGTCGCTATGACCAAGCCTTCTGACGGATCATAACTAGCTGTTAGGAAACCCAGAGGCCTCTCTGTGGCTGAATTATGGAAATCTCAGTTTTGAAGCATACCTTTGCTCACTTGCTCACACGTGTGTGCGTGTGCGTGTGTGCCAGAGAAGCTTAAAACAGAGTATAGTAAAGTCTTCATCAGGAATTGGCTAAGGCGAACGCTAGCGATTGGTTATGGCAGATCAGAGTGGCTCTGCCAGATCCAATAGTTTTAAACTTCAACAGAGTACCCGCCTACAAGGAAGTTAACGCTTGTCAATGGAGCGATCCCAGACTCTCTGTACAAATGAAATGTACGAGGGTCTGGTTAGGACCAGAAACCCCCCCCCAAAATGCACAAATATTTTTTGGGCAGGCAGTGAGGGCAGGCAGTGAGGCAGGTAGGTGACGCAGAGAGGGCAAGGAAGGATAAACATCTGCTTGTTCATCTACTGAGTGTCATCAGCGCTCCGTGTGACTAAACGACACAAACACACCCGGATGTTTTCTTGGGTGTCTTTGTCACACTTTCCCTCCAAAACAAGTGTTCTGTAACTCCAGAGATAATCCTGCCTTTCCAGTAATCTTGCCTTTCCTCTCTTTCTCCCCCTCCCTCGCTCCTTCCCCGATGAAAGTAATCCTTTGTGATGTCTGCGGTCTATCCTCTCCTTCATTCTGCTCTGAAACCCTTTGGCTGAACACACCCTGAACCAGCCAGCACACTGTACAGTAGACATTATGGACCTTTACATGGAGTATAAAGGAGAGGAGTCTATGGACTCTAAATACACAATGACACAATGCCAGGCTTTGGAGAGACGGCTTTGGAAAGCTTTTGTCATGAGACTGTAGCTGTGTGTTGACGCTGGTATGTGTGGGTTGCAACAACATGAATCCAGTAAAGTAGTACAGGAATGTGTCAATGCTAGTAGTAATCACTTACGTAAACATGCAAAGAAAAGCTCCTCGTAGCAGATGTTCCTGGTTCAAAACCAGTTGTTTTAACCTCAGATGTTCACACTGCACTGCCAGGACAGAGGAACGCTATTTACTGCCTGTTGTTTCTGGCCCTGCAGTCGTACGCATGGGACTCAGCCCAACCCCTGTGTTTATCAGCTGTTCTGTCGGGTCGTCTGGAGGGGATGGAGCAAGGTAGCTGGACTCCTCCTCACCCTGGATCCACAGCCTCCATGAGAGACCATGGCCATGCTGGCTCGCCCTCCCTGCCCCCCCCGCCCCCCTGCCCTCCCCCTGGTCCCCCATCGCAACATGAGAGCACCTCTTTGTAAACCTCCACCTACAGATGGCTGTGGCACTGCTGCATCTGGTGTCTCTCTGCAGCGTGTCGGGGAAGGCCCTGTTAACGTGTGTTACAGGGGGAGTCAGGTGGCTGAGCGGTTAGGGAATCGGGCTAGTAATCAGAAGGTCGCTGGTTCGATTCCCGGGCCGTGTCAAAATGACGTTGTGTCCTTGGGCAAGGCACTTCACCCTACTTGCCTCGGGGGGGAATGTCCCTGTACTTACTGTAAGTCGCTCTGGATAAGAGCGTCTGCTAAATGACTAAATGTAAATGTACAGGTGCCACTCTAAACACACTGATGCTGCTGTGTGTTATTCACCTCACGCTTGTGTTCTTGGGAGCTTTCTGCTTGCTGTGAACCTGTCTGCTGTAGAGGCGACAGGCTTGCGGTGACCCTGTCTGCTGTAGAGGCGACAGGCTTGCGGTGACGAGCCCGTCATATCCCTGTGTCGGGGTTTCCATCGCTCGGTTAGAGGAAGGAAAATGTATTTCTGGTTTCTAAAAGTCGTCCAAAAGAGGAAAAAAGACATTGTCCTTCTCGTGGTGACACTGTGCTGATGTGTGTGAGGAAACACTTACTTTAGGAAGCGTGGAAACAGGAATTAAGATTCCCGATTCGGAATGAGGTCTCCCTGTGACTTTCCTCTGGTCAGAAGCTGTGATTCCGTGTTTACTGTCTCTCTGAATGCACTGGGTCCTTTTCCTTCAATCTGCATAATTAACAAAAGCGGTTCAGATTGAATTTCTAATTTCCTGTCCTGGAGTAGGTAAACATTTACACACCCACCCCCACACACATGAAGCAAATGTAAATTCATTCTAATCTCTTTAAGTGACCATCAAAGACGTCGGCGCCATAAACACAGCGTGCATTAGGACCCTGAATGAGCCCCTTCATCAGCTCTGTCGTTGGGGACTATTTGATGTGGCCTTGGCGTCAGATCGTCCCGGTGGGTCATGGCGAGGTCGCCCGTCTCTAACAGGCGGTCGTCGTGGCTGCGGTGGCCTCTGGCCCCCTGGTGGCCACGGCAGCAGGATATTGGGGCCTAGCGGTTCAAGTTCTCTTCTCTTATTGGCTTATCCCACCTGCTCTCTTGGCTTCCTTGATATTCTCATCAGCTGGGTTGAAGTGATCATTTGAAAAGGAGCTTTTAGCTCTGAACCGTTCTGCAGCCTAACGACTCGCTGAGAGGATGAGATGCCCAAACTACAGCAGATCTACAACTCTCCCTCCCTCATCCCCCAGACTCAGTCCTCCAGTCATCCTCACGTTGGTGTCCAGTCTCTGGTTACCCTGGAGTGAAAGGGCTGGGGGGGGGGGAGAGGGGCCGGGGGGGGGGGGGGGGGGAGAGGGGCCGGGGGGGGGGGGGGGGGCGAAGGAGGTTGTGGGATGGGGATTTGTAACCACACACCCCAGGGTAACGGGCTCTCTGAAAGGGGGGCATTCTGTGCCACTAAGGAGCAGGGGGGATCCCTGGGGGGGTGGGCTCCTACTGCTTGTATTTGGGGTGTGGGGGCAGGGGGGGTGCACGGTGGGGGGGGCAGGGTGGGGGGTAACAAAAGAGTGGCTGTGTGGAGCTGTCCTGCTCCAGCTTCTTAGACAGACTTCTATGAGAACATTGTGTTGCATCAGACTGGGGTTTTTTCTATCTTTTTCTCTGTCCTCTCTCTCTCCCTCCTGCCCTGTCTTTCAGTCTCTCTCTCTCCCTCCTGCCCTCTCTTTCAGTCTCTCTCCCGCCCCTCTCTCATTCTTTCAGCTGGTCTTTTTACCTGGATACATTCTGTTGTTGCAGCCAGACAGTGGCCCAGTAGCGATCCTTGCTGACCCTGTGGTGGTTCTTCTCTACCTGCTGGGTCTGCTGCTCCAGTCAGGCTGGACGGGGGTGTGAATCACAGCTGCCTTTAGTGACAGACATGTGAGCTGATATCATGATGCTTCCCTGCTTCTATCTGACGCTCACTGGGGAGATGCAGTCCAACCTTCTCCTCAGTTTGAAACCATCTGTTCACCACACACGAGTTGCTGGGAACTGAGAAAGTATTGATTAACATGATCACAGTTGCATGTGTCCAATTACTCCTCTTGCTGTTTGCATTGATTCAGACTTCTATGATGGCCTTCTGGTTATGCCTGGGGAGTCACTAACACTACACATGCACACACACTCTGTCACACACAGTGTCACACACACACTGTCACACACACTGTCACACACACGGACAATAGAGGTAGAATATAGTCGAGTCGTCAAGTACTCATCAATTATGTTTATTATTATTTCATTTATTTATTTTGAAAATATATTTTCAACCTTTAGGAAAAATATAAAAACATTTCAAAAATATTTTTTCAACTTTCAAAACTTTTGTCTTTTTTTCTACCTTTCGAAACTTTTTTTCACACTCAACATGACCGTTTAAAAAAAACTTTTTATTAGCAAATATTTTTCTTGTTGCCTTCTGCCTTCCTCCATGGTAGCTTCGTAGTATGAATAAAGGCGCGCAATAACAATAAATAATATTGAAGTAAAGTAGTGTATCTACCAGAAAAATTTACGTAATACAGTAATGTAATATTTTACTCCTCGTCTCTGGGGAGGAAGAGGGAGGGAGGGGAGGGGAGGAAGAGGGAGGGAGGGGAGGAAGGGAGGAGCGCCAGAGGGAGAGTGTGGGGGAGTGGGGTTAAGCCACTGAGCCCAGCGTTGCTCTAATGTCTAATCAGAGTGGAAATGGGCCGGGCGGGCTGGAATACTAATATCCAGCTCAGGGCAACACGTCAAGATCCACAACAGGAAGTTTCACTTGTTTAATCAGGGGGACTTATCAAACAGCCTGGAGACGGGGTTTAGGGGTGGGGGGGGAAGGGGGGGGGCAGGGTAGATGCGCAATCTGGCAGTTGGAGTTAAAAAAAAAAGAGAACGAAAACCTGTGGTATGGACGCCCACAGATGTCGGATTGATTTCATATTACCGTCAATGTTTTGGTTGCTAACAAAATGTGAAGTTTATTTCAGCAAATTTGACAAAAAGTGCTTCTCAACCACATTGCCTACAACATCTTTCATTGTTCATTTAATACCAAGAGTGTGTTTTACTTGTTGATTGTACAGATAAGTCCACTCTTATGAGATTAACCCAAGTACAGTAAATACTGGTTATTTAACCATAACTTGTCTGTGTGGTTTGCTGGTCTTTGGTGTTGCTGAGAGATTTCTCTGTAGGTACAGACTCCGGACAATAGGAGCACATGGCTGTAAGTGGGTCAGTCTCTATGTGGGCCAGCTCTATTGATCTCAGCTGAGAGTCTGTGTGTGTGTGTGTGTGCATGCATGCGTGTGTGTGTGCATGTGTGTGTGTGTGGTCTGCACAAGCTGAATCAAGGCTCTAATTACATGCAAGCGTGCATGTAGCATGCCTGTAAGATCCTGGGTATTTCTGGCAGGTGTTTCAGCGTAGTGCCGTGTGATTCATCTACGGAGCGCAGCCAGGGACAAAACGGAGAATGTGCTTTGTGAATCACCTCAAGGAGAAAAGGAAAGTGGTGAATTAGCTGTTTGAAGCTGTGCTCACCCTGCCACAGTAACCCTCCTCACCCTGTCACAGTAACCCTCCTCACCCTGTCACAGTAACCCTCCTCACCTTGTCACAGTAACCCTCCTCACCCTGCCACAGTAACCCTCCTCACCCTGTCACAGTAACCTTCCTCACCCTGTCACAGTAACCCTCCTCACCTTGTCACAGTAACCCTCCTCACCCTGTCACAGTAACCCTCCTCACCCTCTCACACACTCGTCTTTGGAAATAGACTCATTCAGCTGATTGTGATGCTGGTTCCAGGCAGGACCCAGACCAGCTAGCCAGAACTGGCCTGCTCTCTCCCTGCTGCCTCGGCCTGCTCTCTCCCCTGCTGCCTTCGGCCTGCTCTCTCCCCTGCTGCCTCGGCCTGCTCTCTCCCCTGCTGCCTCGGCCTGCTCTCTCCCCTGCTGCCTCGGCCTGCTCTCTCCCCTGCTGCCTCGGCCTGCTCTCTCTCCCCTGCTGCCTCGGCCTGCTCTCTCCCCTGCTGCCTCGGCCTGCTCTCTCCCCTGCTGCCTCGGCCTGCTCTCTCCTGATCCTCGTCTGGATCCAATCTTTTCCAGTTGTCTTTCGTTCGTCACAAGCCTCTCCACTATATCTCACTTGAGCTTGTTGGGTTATTATTTTTTCAATATCTTTACCAATTCCTGGAAGTCTTTTGGTTTGTTGGCGTCCAGCAGCTCATGATGCCCTGAGGGAGAACATCATTCCAGAGCTCTTTACTGTCTCCTTCTGCCTGTGTTGCTAGACGGGAGGACAGTGTTGCGTGCTAACTCTGACAGCGCTAGCTCTCGGTTATTTTGACAAGCAGTGTGATGTACCGCAGTTGTCATTTTTGCGAGTGTGGTTCAGGTTTGATTGACACTTGGGCGGGTGTCAAGATCGTAGTCGCCCTCTGAGGTCTGGAGAGGTGGTCTGCGTGGTATGTGGAAGGCATGCACGCTGTCGCTAGCCTGTAAGCGGCAGCTAGTTAGCACACATGGATCAAATAAGGGAGTTTACTTGTCAGCCAACATGTAGGCAGCAGCTAGATAGCATACAGGGATCAAATGGATGAGTTAACCCGTTAACGGTAGCGGGGTAGAACACATGGATCAAAATGAATTTGTTAACCTGTCAGCTAGCATGTTAGCGGCACCTAAGCAGCACACATGGATCAAATGAACGCGTTAAGGGAGCTAGGTCAAAGGAGAGGGTGTAGCGATGTAACTTTGGCTGTTGTTGACGCGGGGCTGTCGCAGGGGTGTCGTGTGGGTTCCTGTTCCCCAGAGAGGGGGAGGTTTCCCCCCTCTGCTGAAGGCATAGGGAACGATTGTGGAGGGCTGGAAACTTTCCCCGTCTGAAGTTTCTCTCTGCGTCGTACTGAATCACCATCAGCAGGGAGCTAGTTGCTTTTGACAGCCGAGAGGATAGAGAGTGTGTGTGTGTGTGAGTGTGTGTGTGTGTGTGTGTGTGTGTGTGTGTGTGTGTGTGTGTGTGTGTGAGTGTGAGTGTGAGTGTGAGTGTGAGTGTGAGTGTGAGTGTGAGTGTGAGTGTGAGTGTGAGTGTGAGTGTGAGTGTGAGTGTGAGTGTGAGGCTTACGTGGAGCTAACTCTGTTGTCCTGTGGTTTGTTTTACTCTTGACTGATGTCTAGTTTTCAGACTTCATGTGTAGTGAGAAGACTCTCCTGGGTGGAAATGAGTCCATGATTGACACTGGACTGGTGTGTGTGTGTGTGTGTGTGTCAGGGCTGGTCGTCACTCACCCAGATTTTGCAGCATCAAGGACACTGCTTCAAGGTTGCAGCTTTCCTCCCTTTCAGCAGTTGGCGTGACAACGCCTTAACGTCAGACGAGGACCAACTCTTTGTGTTCAAAGAAGATCCCTCGCTACGCTGGTCTGAACGTGCTTGGTCTGATCACGGTGGTCTGATCACGCCGGTCTGACCACGCTGGTCTGATCACGCCGGTCTGACCACGCTGGCTGGAAAAGACCTGGATCCAGTCAGAGGCCTTCTCTGTCAGCCAAAATAGCTGCAAGTCCCTCTGGGCTGCAGCTCACAGGAATTGGTCATGACAAGAAATGTTGATATGATGTTGGCCTGGGTTAAGTCCTGGAGACTGTAGGATATATGGTGGTTAGACAAGGCTGTAAAATGTGCAGTATATTATTTAGTGAGACTTCCAGTGTGGAGTTGGATTCATATGTAATTTATCAAGGATGAGGACAATAACAGTAACTTCTAGAGGCAGCTTGGCTAAATCAGTGTTTGGGAGGTGTAGAGATATTGACAGGCGACTCTGACCCCTGTGACACAGTAGCGTTGAGTGCTTGACACAGACTAACTGTTCAGCAGCCAACCAGCCCACGGGGAAGCTACACGTCACGTGACTGTGCCGTACCAGATGTCTGCTGTCTAGGAACTAGACTGGACCGGACCCTGCTGGAGTCATCAGGTCTGGACCACTGCTCCCTGGGGAGAGAGGTGTAACATCTAAAACAGCTTTGCTGTACCCCCCCCCCCCCCCCCCCACCCCCCTAGATCAGCTGTAGTTGTGTTGCTAGAGTCTGTGAGTTGGTAGATCAGCTGTTGTGGTGTTGCTAGGGTCCGTGGTGTTGCTAGGGTCCGTGTGTTGGTTGATCAGCTGGTGGAGGCGGCATGCAGCATGAGCAAGCAGAGGTTATGTAAGGGTACCTAGGCAACGTTGGTGGTTCCCACAGCAAGTGGAGAGAGCAGCCGTGTGTGTGTGGTGTGTGTGTAGTTTGTGTGTGTGTGTGTGTGTGTTCATGCCTACATTGAAGAGGTGTGGAGCTGCAGTTATGCCCAGGTTTTGACACCGTTGCCATTCAACCCACTCCACAATCTCTGTGTGTGTGTTTTATAAATGTCAGCACTTTTGTCAGCAACCTCAACTCTTTGGAAGCACAGTGCTAAGATCCAGTCATTGGAAGCACAGTGCTAAGATCCAGTCATTGGAAGCACAGTGCTAAGATCCAGTCATTGGAAGCACAGTGCTAAGATCCAGTCATTGGAAGTCACTATAAAGAGGTGGCAAAGGGGGATACATTCTTTTGCCACCACACCCCCCTGTGTTCCTCTCTTCCCCCAGAGGGGCAGTGTGTCTGGCTGCTGACTCATTAGGCAAGTGCTTTTAACACACCAGCACTTTAGACCAAACACTAAGCTGTAGTCTAAACAAATGTAATGAGAAGCTTGGGAAACTGGAACGATACACATCAGACTAACACACACCAGACACACACACACACTCCTGCTGGGGCTGGAAGGTTAGCATATGTGTGTGTTGCTAGCTGCTACTGGTCACACACAGGCAGAAGGTTGGCTTGTCCTGGTCGTGACAGAGAACAGCCTACCTGCCTGGTTTCCTGTGTTCCTCACTGGCGGAACAGTCTCAGTCTGACCAGAGGCTTCTTGCTTGGCTTTGCACAACATTAAAGGAAGATTTGTACATATATGCACGAGTTTTACAGCCATAAAGTGGAGGATTTATGGCGTAGCGCTGGTTTGTAAATCTGCTGGTTTTCATATTGACCTCAGTCTGGTTTTATGCTCTCAAACCCCAGTCACTTTATTATTTATGTGTGGTGTGTGTGTGCTGTTTGTGTGCAATAACGAGTGTGGTAGTGTGTGTGTGTGTGTGTGTGTGTGTATAAAGTAGAGTGTGTGTGTGCTAACCGCGTCATCTGGAATTACCTTATTGCAGAAAATAAACAGAAGTTATATCTCTATCAGTGAAACTTTTAGCTGAAGTTGATTCTGGCCTAGTCAGCTGTGGGCTTTGGAAAAAGTTCCCAAATAAAGTCCTTCTGAAGTATAGGGATGCTGAACTTAGTCCATACATACTGTCTGACATTCTCCTCCCTGCTTAAGGTACTGTTGTCATATGAGTGTTTCCCAGTCACAGCTGAAGCACAGGAGAACATTACAACATCACATTTATCTTATAGACTACAAAGAATGCTCTTATGCTATTGCACTAAGCTTATCTTAACCCCACTTTACCGCTTTAATAACACAGCAAGCTTGATTATGGTGATATCTCTGTTGTCACGCTATTGTATCATTCTCTCATTTCTCTCCCTCTCCCCTCCTCTCTCCCTTCCCCTTCTCTCCCTCTCATATCTCTCTCTGCCCCCCTTTTGCAATTTCCACAGAAAGCATAATCTCAGCATAATCAAGTCTCCCAGGGTTGTGGTGTGGTCCTAATGATGGTAGCGGGACTGTGCTAGTCTAGGAGAACCGCTCTCCCAACGCTGTTCTGCTCATAGATCCCTTTCTCTTAACGCCCTGCCAGATCAGACCCACGTTTCATATGTCGTTTTCTTGACTGAGCGACTGAGTGACCTCAACACTGTTTGGCCAGGAGAGATCCTGTCAGAGTGGTGTGTGGTCTTAGAAATATGCCGTCTCTTTGTGGTATTACATAACCTTGTAACATTGATTCATGGTTCGCAATCTGACACATGATTCCCCCGAAGGCTCAGGTTAAGCACAAACAGGGCCTCAATCAAACCAATCGCGAGGGTTGTTTCTCTACCCGTTCATTTTGGAGGTTTTGGCGAGAGATTTCCAGCCTTTGTTGTGGTTTACCGCCGGTTCTGCAGTGTAGTCCTGTGGTAATTGCGCTCCATTAACTGTCATTACCTGTCATGATCTCCGCCTCACAAAAGGTCTTTGTTCACTGTCTGGGATTCTTTTGTTAGGGCGAGGACCAGTTCTGTTCACATAACCTCAGAACTGCTTCTCTCCCGCCAAAACCCCGGAGTACAGGATTGTAATCACATTCTGATGTTGGTCGGCTTCCCAGGTTACCCTGATGCGATAGAAAGATGTGTGTGTCTGTTTGTGTTTTCTGGCATGAGTAGGCTGGTAGGGGTGCTCATTATTCACCGTGTAAACGTTAACCGACAATACGAATGTTTTCCGGTGTTGCCAATTTTAGCGATAATATCGCTAGATTAAGCAACTTTTCACTTTTCTAGCAACTTTCCGCCAGTCAGTTATCAGTCAAATCCTTTTTTCAAAATGAGCGACCCCATTAGGCTTTATACGATGTACATTTCTGGATGTGTGATCTCACCGTGTGTTTCGGTATGATTGTCTACCTACCCTGCAGGCGGTCTCTCCTGCTGGCGGTCTCTCCCGCAGGCGGTCTCTCCCGCAGGCGGTCTCTCCTGCTTTAATGCTGTCTCGTTGCCTCGTCCCGTTGGGGGTTTCAGTTGGCCGTCTTCCTCTCCACATCCCTCTGACCTCCACGTTTTCAGACACATTTAGACAGATTTACTGTCTAGCTCTGCATTGCAGGTTGGAGAACAGAGGCCAGATCTGGCAAGCCTCTGCCAAGTCCTCAAACCCTCGGCCCCATCTAGAACTAACAGCATAGATGGAGGGAGGGGGGGGTACATGGCCTCCTGTTCTGCAGTGCACATTCCCTCCAGATACTGCAGGCTGTCAGTTCGTAGTGATGGAGCGAGTGTGATAACTGTGTATCGCTAGCTCATGGCTAGGTCATCGCTAGCTCATGGCTAGGTCATTGCTAGCTCATGGCTAGGTCATCGCTAGCTCATGGCTAGGTCATCGCTAGCTCATGGCTAGGTCATCGCTAGCTCATGGCTAGGTCATCGCTAGCTCATGGCTAGGTCATCGCTAGCTCATGGCTATCTCTGCTGGCTACAGGGATGTGTCTCTTCTCTTCTGCTGGGTGTATGCTTCAGCTGGAGGGGAACAGGGCAGGGGAAACATGGGAAATGAAGATGCTTTATAAAGCAATGGAAAAACTAATTATTTCCCCAGTTTTGTGGAAAGCAGTTCATTTGACAGGACAGCTCCTTTGTGGCTTCTGGGGGAAGAGAGTGAAACAGCGTTGACCTTTAACTGAAAAATGAGACCACAAGCCTTGTGGGGGGATTGTGGTTGCAGACAGAGAAATGGAACTTCCATTCACGTTCCAAGCGTTTTTTTCTTCCGCCCATGTGCTTGTGATTGTTTGAGTTGTAAGTCTTAGTCTTGATACTTCTCCTGTATCTAAAGAGGCTAGCTCTCTCCCTCCTCCTCTCTCCACCTCCTCCACCCTCCCTCCCTCTCCCTTCTCCGCCCTCTCCAGGCACAGTCCTTGTCAGAATAGCACACTGGGCTAGTGCTAAAAGCAGAAAGTAGGCCAGAATCTTTCGGCCGCCGCCAACCGCTTTCCCAGCAGCCTCTGGGGCCGGAGGGGGAAGGTTTTCATCTGGTGTCCTCGCTCGCTGCAGTTAAAACTTTAAACACCTTGTTCTCCCTCAGCAAAGGCTCTGGGCACAGTAGCTGCCTGCAACACCCTCCCCTCTCCTCCTCCTCCCCTCTTTCTCCCACCTCTCCTCCCTCTCCTCCTCCCCTCTTTCTCCCACCTCTCCTCCTTCTCCCACCTCTCCTCCTTCTCCCCCCTCTCCTCCCTCCCCCTCTCCTCCCCTTCTGCCTCCACCTCTCCTCCTACCTCTTTCTCCCACCCCCCCTTCCTCCCTCTCCTCCCCTCCTCCTCCCCACCCTGGGTCTACAGTGTCCCCATGCTCCGGGCTTCCAGCCCAGCCTCACAATAGAGGAGCCAGGCTTGGGGCCTCTGAGAATGGAAGTGGTGGCAGTGTGTGAAAAGGTCTGGATGACAGGTCCTGGAGAGACGCCTCTGGTGACCTCTGGCTGACCCCCTGGCTGACCCCCGGGGACCCCAGGCAGAATGACCCCTACTGGGAGGCCTCCCAACATGAAACTACTGTTTTCAGATATTACCAATATACTGATGTTAGTGTTGTGGGACTTGTGTATCACATTGGCCTTACTGCATGTTGTTCTGAGCCCAAGGGGAGATTTTATCTTAGTTTAATATTGGTCAAAACTTGGCAGTTTGTGCTTGTGTTCTCATGCAGCTTTTTGTCATGTCGACTGTCAGGGGTCTTTGGTTAGAAAATTGCTTTTCTGATTTCATTTTTACATTGCTTTCTCTTGCCTTAATAGCAAAGCAATAAATCTCCCTTTAACATTTTCCCCTCATCACAAAAAAGTAATTTTTAATACACTTCATTTTTTAGGTTATGACATGACCACGTTCAGTTCCTCTGTACCCAGTAGATCCACAATACACATGACCTATTATCTATAAAAACAAGAGCTTAACCGGATCAAAAACCTTCTCGAAGTTAGTAGAAGAATTAACGACACAACTGACTCATGGACCTGGTGTCATGCTATGTGTGGATTCAGACAGCGTGGCTGAAGTTTGGGGCGGCGTTTAGCTGTAAGTGTGCACACCATACAGGCCTGAGTTCCAGTCCAGCCCAGTCTCTTTACATTTAGTCATTTAGCAGACGCTCTTATCCAGAGCGACTTACAGTAACTACAGGGACATTCCCCCCGAGGCAAGTAGGGTGAAGTGCCTTGCCCAAGGACACAACGTCATTTGGCACAGCCGGGAATCGAACCGGTAACCTTCAGATTACTAGCCCGACTCCCTAACCGCTCAGCCACCTGACTCCCTTTGCAGCCTGTCGTCCCCCTCTCTCTTTCCCTGCCTTTCCTGTCACACTTAAAACCATCCAATAAAGCATGAAACATTTCCTGAAAGAAATACTTTTGTTATCTCTTAGAAAACGATAAAGAAGTGTGGGGCTGTGGCGCACGCCTGTGTTTATGTTTAGTAAAGCTGGAGTGAACAGCTGTCTGCTCCTCGCCGTCCAGATCGCTCCTCGCTCCTCGCCCCGGGGCTGACAGCAAGCTGTGTTTACGTTCCCCTCAGTCAAGGAATCCTGCTGCTCTCCAAACCTCCAATTACAGCCCGTCGTTACCCAGACACAGGTAGAGATCCCCACGGCCAGGTCATATACTTGTTTTGATTGGCTGGGACTCAGGGGAGGGCCGCTGTATCGCGTGTTTCATACTGAGGGACGATCTTCTGTTCTGGAACGTTCTGGAACTTGTTGATGAGGGATTTGTTGGCCTGGAAAAGTTTTTCGGATTGGATTAACGACTGAGTGTGCTCTTGCAGGTACAGAATTATAGGCTTTTTTATGTTATTATATATGTATATGTTATAGTGTTACATTTCAGGCCATGGACTCCATTGTTTGCAAAAATAGATTTGATGAAATTCCTTGAACTGTGGCTATGCGGTTTGTTTCAGAAAAGTGTATGTTCTATCTTTAGCTTCTTTGGAAACTGTCTGGTGAGACTGATGATGTGCTGCTACATAATCAGAAAGTGTGTCTCCTGTACTGTCTCCGGCCTGGACGGGGTCAGGGGTCAGACAGTTCCAATACATGAAGAATTGAGTCACAAACTCAACCTTCCTGAGGGACAAACATTTTCCCACACTCCTCATATCTAGGACACTAGTCATCAAAGAGAACGGGGTCTTTTTTAAATGTCCTCTTCAAAGGATTCTACCAGAGTTTCCCAGCTCGGGAGAGGAAAGACGTTCTCTTCTGCTTACTTAAGTGTGCTAATGCACTTTTGTTCCATGTGAGCCTTCCTCTCTCCTGACATCATAACAAAGTGATGGAGCCGCTGAACTCTGATACGAGTCCATGGGAACGACTCTGGGATGGAGTCCAGAGGGATGGAAGTGCGGGGAAAAAACCCGGCATCTTGTGTGATTGTTTGAGAAACAATACGGACAGGCACGGGGACACAATACGACCAGGACAACGAGGGAGGGGGGGGGGGGGGGGGGGCAGGGCCTCTGGGTGGGGTGGGGGGGTAGGGCCTCTGGGTGGGGTGGGGGGGTAGGGGCCCCCCGGGGAGGTGGGGGGGGGGGTAGGGCCTCCAGGGGAGGCGGGGTAGAGCCTCCAGGGGAGGGGGGGTAGGGCCTCCAGGGGGAGGGGGGGGTAGGGCCTCCAGGGGGCGGGGGGGGTAGGGCCTCCAGGGGGCGGGGGGGTAGGGCCTCCAGGGGGCGGGGGGGTAGGGCCTCCACTCTGTCTGGGGGGGGTAAGGGCCTCACCTCTGTCTGGGGGGAGGGTAAGGGCCTCACCTCTGTCTGGGGGAGGGTAAGGGCCTCACCTCTGGTCTGGGGGAGGGTAAGGGCCTCACCTCTGTCTGGAGGGGGGTAAGGGCCTCACCTCTGTCTGGAGGGGGGTAAGGGCCTCACCTCTGTCTGGGGGAGGGTAAGGGCCTCACCTCTGTCTGGGGGAGGGTAAGGGCCTCACCTCTGTCTGGTGGGGGGTAAGGGCCTCACCTCTGTCTGGGGGAGGGTAAGGGCCTCACCTCTGTCTGGGGGAGGGTAAGGGCCTCACCTCTGTCTGGGGGAGGGGTAAGGGCCTCACCTCTGTCTGGGGGGGGTAAGGGCCTCACCTCTGTCTAGGGGGAGGGTAAGGGCCTCACCTCTGTCTGGTGGGGGGGTAAGGGCCTCACCTCTGTCTGGGGGAGGGTAAGGGCCTCACCTCTGTCTGGGGGAGGGTAAGGGCCTCACCTCTGTCTGGGGGAGGGTAAGGGCCTCACCTCTGTCTGGGGGGAGGGTAAGGGCCTCACCTCTGTCTGGGGGAGGGTAAGGGCCTCACCTCTGTCTGGGGGAGGGTAAGGGCCTCACCTCTGTCTGGGGGAGGGTAAGGGCCTCACCTCTGTCTGGGGGAGGGTAAGGGCCTCACCTCTGTCTGGGGGGAGGGTAAGGGCCTCACCTCTGTCTGGGGGAGGGTAAGGGCCTCACCTCTGTCTGGGGGAGGGTAAGGGCCTCACCTCTGTCTGGGGGAGGGTAAGGGCCTCACCTCTGTCTGGGGAGGGTAAGGGCCTCACCTCTGTCTGGGGGAGGGTAAGGGCCTCACCTCTGTCTGGTGGGGGGTAAGGGACTCACCTCTGTCTGGGGGAGGGTAAGGGCCTCACCTCTGTCTGGGGGAGGGTAAGGGACTCACCTCTGTCTGGGGGAGGGTAAGGGCCTCACCTCTGTCTGGGGGAGGGTAAGGGCCTCACCTCTGTCTGGGGGAGGGTAAGGGCCTCACCTCTGTCTGGTGGGGGGTAAGGGACTCACCTCTGTCTGGGGGAGGGTAAGGGCCTCACCTCTGTCTGGGGGAGGGTAAGGGCCTCACCTCTGTCTGGTGGGGGGTAAGGGACTCACCTCTGTCTGGGGGAGGGTAAGGGCCTCACCTCTGTCTGGGGGAGGGTAAGGGACTCACCTCTGTCTGGGGGAGGGTAAGGGCCTCACCTCTGTCTGGTGGGGGTAAGGGACTCACCTCTGTCTGGGGGAGGGTAAGGGCCTCACCTCTGTCTGGGGGAGGGTAAGGGACTCACCTCTGTCTGGGGGAGGGTAAGGGCCTCACCTCTGTCTAGGGGGAGGGTAAGGGCCTCACCTCTGTCTGGTGGGGGGTAAGGGACTCACCTCTGTCTGGGGGAGGGTAAGGGCCTCACCTCTGTCTGGGGGAGGGTAAGGGCCTCACCTCTGTCTGGTGGGGGGTAAGGGACTCACCTCTGTCTGGGGGAGGGTAAGGGCCTCACCTCTGTCTGGGGGAGGGTAAGGGACTCACCTCTGTCTGGGGGAGGGTAAGGGCCTCACCTCTGTCTGGTGGGGGGTAAGGGACTCACCTCTGTCTGGGGGAGGGTAAGGGCCTCACCTCTGTCTGGGGGAGGGTAAGGGACTCACCTCTGTCTGGGGAGGGTAAGGGCCTCACCTCTGTCTAGGGGGAGGGTAAGGGCCTCACCTCTGTCTGGTGGGGGGTAAGGGACTCACCTCTGTCTGGGGGAGGGTAAGGGCCTCACCTCTGTCTGGGGGAGGGTAAGGGCCTCACCTCTGTCTGGTGGGGGGTAAGGGACTCACCTCTGTCTGGGGGAGGGTAAGGGCCTCACCTCTGTCTGGGGGAGGGTAAGGGACTCACCTCTGTCTGGGGGAGGGTAAGGGCCTCACCTCTGTCTGGTGGGGGGTAAGGGACTCACCTCTGTCTGGGGGAGGGTAAGGGCCTCACCTCTGTCTGGGGGAGGGTAAGGGACTCACCTCTGTCTGGGGGAGGGTAAGGGCCTCACCTCTGTCTAGGGGGAGGGTAAGGGTCCTCACCTCTGTTTCACCTCTTTTCCTTGGAAAGTGGAGAGGAGGGGAGAGAGGTTGTCCGCTGAACCAAACACAATTACTAGCCTGTCATGGAGTAATTACACAGGTCACAGACCCTGTTAGACCGGATAGACACCCTGGTTTGAGCCCTTTTGAAGTTTGGACTGTTGCTAATGTAGACTCAGTAAGTGATATATTGGACCAGCTAATAGGGCCTCAAAACCCAATGTGACCCAGTTGAACAGTTGACCACAGTTGACCTTCAGCACCGTCCATGTCAAGGCCCACAACAAGGCCCTCCCTAGCTGTGTGATAATTCAGTTTTTAAGATATGTTATTTGGGCATTTTTACAAGCTTTAATGGACAGATAAAGTAACAAGTAAATTGTGGTAGGGAGAGAGAGAAGGAGAGAGGGAGACATGCAGCAAAGGGCCAAGGGACTCCAACCCAGGCTGCTGTGGTAAGGCTTCAGCCTACAAGGTTAAGCACACTCATCCGTCCAGCTACCGGTGGCGCCCCGCTAACTCTGTTTTTACGGCCGCGTAACTATGACTTCTCCTGGCCTCACAGGAGCCTGGTTAGCCAGAGGAGGGCTGTGATAGAGATCCAACCCTCCGCTCTCAGGAGCCAGGCCAGCATGAGCTCACCCTGGGTGTGGTGAGCCCAGGGGTCAGACCCAGCCGCCGGGACCCAGCATCCCCTCTCCCTCGCTGGGTCATGTCTGGCTAGCGCCCCCCAGGGACCCCCATAGACGTGGACAGATTACTGAGTACGTAGGAACCGACCCTCTCTGCCAGAGAGCAGGCCAGGTAATGAGAAAAACAGAAGCGGTGGATTTTGCTGCACCCTGGCTGCCCGGTAAGTAGCAGCTTGTAGACACGGAAGTGGACCTCATTAAGGTTTACGTGAGCAGCCTGGAGGCTGGCTGGGGCTGAACTGAACACACGAATCAAAACGGTTAGCCAGCTGCTGAATCTCATCGGTGAATCATTTGCTGACTTGAATCAGTTACTGAATGTCATCCGTGAATCCATTGTCGCTTTGCTAATTGTTACCAGTTCGGTCTCTGCTGTAACGGTCGGTCTGCCAGCGCTACAGACAGGCAGGGTGACGGGTCAGGGGGGCTGGAGGACTTGGTGACTGTGTGGTTGTCTCTCTGCTTCGGTCAGGGATGGGGTGAGGCTCTGCAGATGATCCCAGCGATGTGAAGGTGCCCTCCAGACCCTGACTGAGAGGTTATCTGCATTAGCACAAGCCGATGGACAGCTGGGTTGACGTGAGTCATTACTCACGCCTGCAGACTTCGCAGGGATGCTAGATTCCGTCCAGAGAATTTATCGAGCTCCATCGGTAAATCAAGGTCAGGCCTTTTACTTTGGATGTTAAAACAACCTAGACAGAAGAGCTGCATCAGGATACCACAGTAAAAGTCATCCAGCTGAACATGATAGTATGTGTAATGGGGCAGTTATGAGTTATATTGTGATGATGCAGACCATGTGTGTTTAAACAGGTAAACAGACCCCACCCACAGTAGCCTTTTGTTTTGCCTATGGTTTAAACAATACCCGCTTTACAACCCGTGCACCGCTGTGAATAGTAGTACTGAATGGCCTAGTGTCAGCAAACTGGCCAGATCTGTTACACACACAAATACACATGGAGACCACACACCACACACACTCACTCACCGGTGCACACACACACACACACACACACACACACACTCTCTACACACTCAGCCCACACACACACAAACATCCCCCCCAACACACACACTCGCATTTCCATCAGCAGCAGGCAGCCCTGATCAACATGCTGCTCCGCTTCCTGACATACAGCAGTCAGTTTCTGTTGTACGCCATCCAGGAGTGCGAGCGAGCCAAGGAACTGACAGAAACTCACACCCCGCCGGGCCGGCCAGCGCAGATCTCTGCCCCCTCTCCCCCACAGCTGTGCATACAAAGGGAAACAGAAACAGCGAATTTAATCCCCTAATTGTTTTGGCTTTCAAATGAGCGAGACCCAAAGATTTGGGACTTTCAAAATGGCCATTCTTAACTATGTGCTGAAATACTTTGAGAGTGAATTTTGAGTGAGAAGAGATAATTTCAATAAGCTGTTATGATATTGGTGTTAAGAGCTTGTAGCTTATGCTGTATGTAGGGTACAGTGTGTGTGTGTATGTTTGTGTGTGATTATTTACTGTAAGTGTATGAGTGTGAAGTGCATGAGTGTGTACTGTGAGTGTGTGTGAGAGTGCGTGTGTGTGTGTGTGTGTGTGTGAGGTTTATCGTGTCAGGATTCCTGAGGGTTGAGAAGGTCAAGATCCTTCTTCAGGATCACCTTGGAGTTCAGTTACAGTGCTCTCTTAACCGCCAGCTTAACACTGAACAATACGCTTCACCTGGACGCTGGACGCCCTGCCACTCAGATCATGCAGCACCAGAGCCCTGCCACTCAGATCATGCAGCACCAGAGCCCTGCCACTCAGATCATGCAGCACCAGAGCCCTGCCACTCAGATCATGCAGCACCATAGCAGGGACATACTATCAGCTAAACCCCACTGTCAGTGTTGATTACCCTCCAGGGAGTAGCGCATGGTGGGGATGACTGCAGCTTAAGCCAAGCTTGTTAGCGTAGCGCTGTCAACAAGAGAGGGACTGGAGGTGTGTCGTGGCAGCACAGCTCCCTCCCCAGCGACGATACCTCGGTCAGGGTGAGGGAAACCGGTCGTTTCTCGGGACAGTGGATGTAGCAGTTTGAGAAGACGTGGTTTTGAGTCCCCTTCAGCTGGGGTAGGATTCTGTCTGAGAGGACACCTGCTGGAAGCTTCACCGGTGCAAGGGTGTTGTGTTGTGTTGGTCTCAGCTTGGAGGGGGGGCTGGAGGACACGGGGAGAGAAAGACAGAAAGAGAGAGAGAAGCGGGGGTACAGTACAGGTTGTATCTCTTGACCAACGATACCTGAAGTGAAAAGGGCAAAGCTGTAATGTCATGAATGCTGAACTGATCTGTCTGTCTGTCTGTCTGCAGGCGGTGACGGGACGCTGCTTCGGGGACAAGGACTTCAGAGGAGGCCTGGAGAACGGGATCCTGCTGTGCGAGTAGGTTCTTACACGCTTTTACTACCTGGTTATCCCTCCTTCCCTCTCACTGCCTGGTTATCCCTCCTTCCCTCTTACTACCTGGTTATCCCTCCTTCCCTCTTACTACCTGGTTATCCCTCCTTCCCTCTCACTGCCTGGTTATCCCTCCTTCCCTCTTACTACCTGGTTATCCCCCCTTCTCTCTTACTGCCTGGTTATCCCTCCTTCCCTTTCACTGCCTGGTTATCCCTCCTTCCCTCTCACTGCCTGGTTATCCCTCCTTCCCTTTCACTGCCTGGTTATCCCTCCTTCCCTCATATATATATATATAGTCACCGTTCCACACTGGTACCCCTAATCTTTCTCAGTGGTTTCTCTGCACATCAAATGTCCTACATTGCAGCACATGCATAGTTGATGATGCTGACTCGCTCAGATATATTTGGTCCGGGGTGTTAAATATAACCTGAGTGACTGAGGACAGAGCTTAGCCTAGAAAGCAACCCGGCTCCTCCTTTAAGATAAGCTCCTGTCAAATGTTACTGCCCCTCAGAGCCAGCCTGGACGACCCTCCTCTCCCTCCTGGCAGATAGACCTGAGACATTAGACCTCACTGCTCCCCTGTGGGGCAGGACGCCTCCAGGGTGGTGGAGCCTCCAGGGTGGTGGAGCCTCCAGGGTGGTGGAGCGTGGGTGTTGGAGAGGGGTCTCGCATCCATCAGCCATCTGTGGCCCCACGAAGGGGGGCCAGGCTTCACAGCATGTACTTTACAACCTGCTTCTTTCAGCAGGGGACTGTAAATCTGAGATGTTTATGGAGTGTTTCCTCATGTTCTACTGAGGGGCCTGCTGATAGGACAGCCCTGGGGAGGAGGGGGGGAGGGGGGAGGGGGGAGAGGCAGACTCTCACTAGAGATGATAGAGGGGGTCACTGGGGTCAACACAAACAGATGGGTAATCCTAGGTTGGAGACATGCTGTCATTGTGTGTGTGTGTGTGTGGTACAGTGCGTGTAAGAGGAGAAGAAGGTGTGTGTGTGTACAGTGTGTTTAGGAGGAGAAGAGAGAGTGTGTTGTGTGTACAGTGTGTTTAGGAGGAGAAGAGAGTGTGTGTGTGTGTTGTGTGTGTGTACAGTGTGTTTTAGGAGGAGAAGAGAGAGTGTGTGTGTGTACAGTATGTTTAGGGAGAGAAGAGAGTGTGTGTGTGTGTGTGTACAGTGTGTTTAGGAGGAGAAGAGAGAGATGGTGTGTGTGTGTGTGTGTGTCTGTGTGTGTACAGTGTGTTTAGGAGGAGAAGAGAGAGTGTGTGTAAGAGAGAGGGGAAAGACTTCTGCTAAAGCCAACCTCACTTACTGTCCAACAGAACCGTGTGTCAGAATTACAAACAAGACAGAAGTGTAGTCACAGCTCGATCCAAAGCAGCTGTCACACACAGATACCATCTCCTCACCTTGCAGCTTCTCTGCTGGGAGAAAATCCTATCATCAAAACAACCAGGGCCTCTCCCTCCCCCTCCCCCCCCTAATCCTCTACGCTCATCATCCATCTCTCTCACACGGACGATCGCCTCGTGGTCCCGGCGTATCGCAGCATGTCCTCGCTCCTCAGATAGTTATCTGGGTTCTGTCACGTGAGGGGAACAGAGAACCGGGCCTCTTCTGGAACATTCCTCAGGTGGAACCTCAATAACAGGTCTTAGATCAGATAACACACATTGCGTGTATGTGTGCAAGGTGTGTGTGTGTGACAAAGCCTGCACACATACACGCAAACCTTGCACCTGAAGGGTGTAGTGGAGGAAGTATGGAGTGTAGTAGTGAGTGTGTCCTGGCTCGAGAGACTCGTAAGAAGCACTAGACAGCCAGACAGGAAGTGTGCTAGTGTCCTGTACCCTTGTGAGGTTGCCCTTCAAGCAGGATGTGAGCATGGGAGGATACGACAGGGGAGAGGGTGGTGTGTGAGTGTGTGTGTAAGGGGACAGTCGTGACAGAATTTTGTTTTGTTTTGAAAGGTTGATTTGTTTTTTCTTCAGAAATTTGCGGAAAGAAAGTTTGGAGAACAAAAAATAATGGGAAAAAGAGTTTCACGTTGAAAAAAATCGAACTTTTTTGTGTCGTGAAAAAAAGGTTTTGAAAGGTTTAAAAAAAGTTTTCCTAAAAAAGATACATTATGGACAGAGTTAGCGATGTCACATGACTGAGAATAGACACATTCCTGATCACAGATGGCCATATATGAGGGAAATGTTTGAAATTGTCGGTGTCAAAAAGGATTCCTGGCGAATGCGCTGTGTGTCTTTTTGTATTCATGTTTTGAGATGGTTGAAGTGAAGGATGTGTGTACTTTCTCCTTCTCTCCGTGACAGTAATGTCTAGTGATGCATGTCATGGTAGACTTATACCAGCCAGTCACACCCACTTCCTGTGTGACAGTTTCCCACTGGGCTCTCAGAATGAAGCAAAGCAGGTGCGTCCTAGTACCTTCCCCGGGTCTCTCTCTCTCTCCTTCCATCCCAGCTGCTGGAGCTGTGGAGAGATGCAGAGGATGGACAGATGGTTAGCCTGCTTCCTGGAGCTTCCCCCCCAGGGGCAGCTGTGTGGCTCTGTCTACAGTGCTGTGCCTCTCTCCAGCCTCTCTCTCCAGCCTCTCTCTCCAGCCTCTCTCTCCAGCCTCTCTCTCCAGCCTCTCTCTCCAGCCTCTCTCTCTAGCCTCTCTCTCCAGCTTCTCTCTCCAGCTTCTCTCTCCAGCCTCTCTCTCCAGCCTCTCTCTCCAGCCTCTCTCTCCAGCCTCTCTCTCTAGCCTCTCTCTCCAGCCTCTCTCTCCAGCCTCCTGCTCCCAGGAGAGACTCACCCTAAGCCCTGTGTGCTGGCTGGTCTGAGAGGGCCAAACTGGATCTTTGGGGAAGGGTGTTAGTGGGATCTAGCAGCTGTTGTCTGTGTATACAAGGGATCTGACTGGCTGCAGTTGTAAGATATGGACGGGTCAGTTATCTTCTTTAGGAATTTAGGCATCTGGCTTTAAGAATCTGGCTTAAAGAATCTGTGTTGTATGTGGTTCCAGGTGGTCAGTAAGTGTGTGTTTTAATATTGAGTAATTATATGATAAGTTATGCTAAGTTAAACTCTCTTTTTCTTTTGCTCTGCCTCTCTATCACTCGCTCTCTTTCTCTCGCAGGTTGTTGAGTTCCGTCAAACCTGGCTTGGTGAAGAAGATCAACAGACTCCCTACTCCCATCGCTGGCGTGGTGAGTTCCACCTCCTGGCCTCCATCCTTCTGTCTCTCCATCCCTCTGTCTCTCCATCCTTCCATCTCTTCATCTCTCCATTCCTTCATCTCTCTGTCCCTCTACCCTCCCACTACCATGGCTGTCGCAGCAAGTTCCCCTTTCACCTCCCTCTCTATTTCTCCATCTCTCCATCCTCCCACTCCACATCTGCCTGTCCATAATCCACCCTCTCCTCTCTGTCTGTCTGCTATGCTGAACAGTTGACTCATGTGTGCAGCATATTCTGCTCTCTCGTGCCCACAAGAACAGTCAAGTGGTGTTTGATTAACATCTGGAGAAAGGAAAAAGTGTTGGTCATTAGCAGATGTGTGTGTGTGTGTGTGTGTGTGAGAGAGAGAGATTATTTCTGTCAGTTTCAGGGAAACCATTTTGATTACATGCACGCATGCATGACACTGAGTTGAGCATTCATTGGCTAATCAACTGGAGTGGATCATTTCAAAATGAAATCAGAACCAAATTGTGTTACATACAAATTTATGCAAAACACATGGACACGAATCATCATTATCATCAAAATCTAGCTTCATTTTTACATCTCCTTATACACATTTTTCAAGTCTTCAGATTCACGCCGTTAAGGTGAAAGTGTGATTATGCGCCCTAAACCCTTCATCCAGTCATGTGATTCATCAGAGCATGCCATGCTCTGATGAGCAGGACTGGGAGATGAGCAGGACTGGGAGATGAGCATGACTGGGAGATGAGCAGGACTGGGAGATGAGCAGGACTGGGAGATGAGCAGGACTGGGAGATGAGCAGGGACTGGGAGATGAGCAGGACTGGGAGATGAGCAGGACTGGGAGATGAGCAGGACCTGGGAGATGAGCAGGACTGGGAGATGAGCAGGACTGGGAGATGAGCAGGACTGGGAGATGAGCAGGACTGGGAGATGAGCAGGACTGGGAGATGAGCAGGACTGGGAGATGAGCAGGACTGGGAGATGAGCAGGGACTGGGATTCTGCTCCTCCTGTCAGCAGCAGCTGTAGAGGATCTCATATCAAGACAAGACAGGAAGGATGAAAGCTTCTAGGAACATTCACACGTCTGTCTCTCTTCCTCTACAAGCTGTTAGTCTTCTCCTCTGCTCTCTCTGTCTCTCCTGTTCAACTCTCTCTCTTCCTCTCTCTTCCTCTCTTTCTCTCTTCCTCCCTCTCTCTCTCTTCCTCTCTCTCTCTCTCTTCCTCCCTCCCTCCTCTCCTCTCTCCTTCCCTCTCTCTCTCTCTCTCCCTCCTCTCTCTTCCTCTCTCACTCTCTCCCTCACCCACATTTGTGAAGTTCTCTGTCTGACAGAACAACTGTGCGAGGGCACATGTCTGTGCCCCCGCGCCAGACCCAGTCACAGCCCCCTGATCTTCTTGACCCATTCTCTGGAACCGTACAGCAGGTCCACTGTGGGCCAGCGCTGTGCCCCTCGTGGCGTACAGCAGGTCCACTGTGAGCCAGCGCTGTGCCCCTCGTGGCGTACAGCAGGTCCACTGTGGGCCAGCGCTGTGCCCCTCGTGGGAACAGAGAGCTTGGTGTGGATGAGAAGCCCACGCGGCCTGTCTGGACCTCCAGGCGGAGCCTCCTGACACTTCTGGAGGTGGAGGTCACTTCCTCTCCTCCTGGCCTCGCTCTGCTCCTCGGACCCCCCGCGGTGCCCTCTGATAGGGCGTGCTTGGACACCCACTCCTCGTATCCCATGACATCATCTCTGTTTGCTTGTCATCTGCTTGACCCCTGAGGAATCCTTCTCTCTGCTCCCTGCCCCCCTCCCTGCCTCCTCCTTCCTCCTCCCTGCCTCCTCCTTCCTCCTCCCTGCCCCCCTCCTTCCTCCTCCCTGCCTCCTCCTTCCTCCTCCCTGCCTCCTCCTTCCTCCTCCCTGCCCCCCTCCTTCCTCCTCCCTGCCCTCCTCCTTCCTCCTCCCCTGCCTCCTCCTTCCTCCTCCCTGCCCTCCTCCTTCCTGCCTGCTCCGGGAGGTTGAGGAAGGGAGGTACAGAGATGATGGTGATGTGGTTGGTAGCATTTAGATCATGTGTAAGGACAGAGGGACTGAGAGAGGAAGAAGAGAGAGCTGGAAGGAGTCTGGATGAGAGGGTGACAAAAAGAAGAAAGAAGAGAAAGAAAAAGAGGTTTACAGCTGTAGAAGAGCCAACAAAAGCAGAGGAAGGGCATAAATTAAGAGAGTTTAGATGGATGGGTTCTGGGGCCAAGTGTAAAAGAATAGGGTGGAGTGGAGCTGTTTGGAGGAAGTTTGGTTTGGCTGCTCTCTCTCTCTCCTCTCTCTCTGTCTCTCTCTCTCTCTCTCTCTGTCTCTCTCTATGTCTCTCTCTCTCTCTGTCTCTCTCTCTCTCTCTCTCCTCTTATCTAGCGACGGCGTCTCTAATCGCTGCCAACCTTCCTCCTCTGGCTTTTAACAAGCCACAGCTGATTACACAGCCGTGCTCTGGACGCCCATATCCCTCCTGCAGTCCCCCGCTAGAATAACAAGGAATTATCTTATTACACTCTGGAAGGCTAAAAGGCAGCGCCTCAATCAATCTCACTAATGTTTCTACTCTGTTTCACCGTCACACTAAACGTTGAACAATGTTATTCTCGTTCATCTAGCTCTGCCCCCCCCCCCCCCCCCCCCCAACATCTAGTCAGGTGTTATAGGAAACCCCGCTGTTTACATGGCTGCGGCCTTTGCTGCGGTCTTTGCCAGTTTCTTCGTTACAAGTGTCAGCTGCCTAATGAATTCTGTTTAAATGACACAAGGGAACAGTTAATCTGGAGTGGGTCGAACGAGTCTATTAAAGGCTTACATGAGTTCTCATTGGTCCCTCAGCCGTGGCTAGCTGTCTGTCAGATGGGAGCTGAGAGGAGGGAGAAGAGGAGGCGGATTATCGGCGTGTTTGATGTGTGAACGAGCCAGTCAACCCCCCCGACACCTCCACACAACCGTCTGAAGCAGTAACCAGAGACTCAGCCCCAGTTAAGGTTCCTCCCAGTAGTCAGATCGCCTCCTGGAAAGATAGTTTTGGGGCCTTTTTCATGCTTTATTGGACCTTTTTTTAAGTGGTGTGACCTGGAGAGAGAGAGGGGAAGACACGGGGCTAAGGCCCAGGCCGCTGCAGTGAGGCCTCCGCTTGCACAGTACGCACACTCACCCAGCTAAGTGCCCCCACATCACCTCCTTTGACCAATGCGAAATCTTTTATTTTACGACAAAGAAAGGCCCGCTGTACTGATTTACTGATTTGAACGCAACAAAGAAACCACATCCTGTTGTGCTCACATGGGCTAGAGTACAGTTGTCCACACTGCAACAACAGCAACAACAACTGCAGCCACGCTGCGCTCCAACCCACATCCAGCTGGCTCTCTCGCAGGCCTCCTCTCTCTCTGACCACAGAGGTGAGAAACGTATAAACAAGGAGCCTTGCTGTTATCTGGTCCATCGTAATAAAACACAGCCCACTCCTCTTCCTGTTCCTGTTTGGGGCTAACTGGGGAAGGAGGCCCAGGGGAGCTCTGAGTAATCACAGAGGATACGGATCAAGGCTTGGGGAGGAATGTTACAGAATCTGGGGTGTTCTGCTTCAGGGCCCTTCCGTGTGGAACAGGTTGTAGAGTTGTACTGCGTTCTCTGTGTGGAACAGGTTGTGGACTCGTTCTGCGTTCTGCTTGTTGACGTGTTGGGTCAGGATCAAGAGTGGATTATAACAGAAGGGCTTTACCAGTGCCTCCTGTGCTAACTCTGTTAGCGTGATGGTTTAGTAGATTCCAGAGCACCACACAGGCCTACAGCTGCATGGTTAGCATGACACCACGTGCGATGAATCAGGACATCCACAGTAAGGTTGTATGGCCAGTAGTCAGATACTACTGTACTACTCAACATAAACCTCGTAGCCAAGCTCACAGCAACGACTTCTGATGAATCACACGTGTGTGAGCTGTGAGTTTAGACCCCCGAGGGTTTTCTGTGTTTTGATTCCACAGGTGTCGAGGACGCATTTGTTTGACACACGTTTTTTATTTCTCTCTGGGCTGGTCTCTCTGAGCTGGTCTCTCTGAGCTGATCTCTCTGAGCTGGTCTCTCTGGGCTGGTCTCTGAGCTGGTCTCTCTGAGCTGGTCTCTCTGAGCTGGTCTCTCTGAGCTGGTCTCTCTGGGCTGGTCTCTCTGGGCTGGTCTCTGAGCTGGTCTCTCTGGGCTGGTCTCTCTGGGATGATCTCTCTGAGCTGGTCTCTCTGAGCTGGTCTCTCTGGGCTGGTCTCTCTGGGCTGGTCTCTCTGGGATGATCTCTCTGGGCTGGTCTCTCTGGGCTGGTCTCTCTGGGATGATCTCTCTGGGCTGGTCTCTCTGGGCTGGTCTCTCTGGGCTGGTCTCTCTGACCAGCTGCCTTGGCCGGTCTCAGGTTCTGGGTGTGACAGCTGCCTTGATGCATTCCTGCGGACACTTCAGTTCCCCGTCCAGAGAGACATTGATTCCGGCAGCACGATATAAAAATGTGTAATTTCAAAGGACGGACAAAGTTTAAATGCCTTTCTCTTGCGGTATTTTGAAGAGGAAATATTCAGGGGAAATATTTTCTTAGGAACGTTGGAATTCGCTGGCAACCAGGTCTTTGTTATTGTTTCAACAGGCTGACCATAGCTGTGTGTGTGTGTGTGTGTGTGTGTGCGTGTGTGTGTGTGGGGGGGGGGGGGGGGGACTTGCTGGTGGGGCCATCCTCACACACAAACATCCTCACACTTAACATGCCCCTTTAGACACGTAAACTCAAATCTGGTCACAACTGGCACCACCAAGCAAGGATGGCAACAAAAACTGCAAAAACTAGAAAGAATGCCGTAATGATGGTCAGAACTAGCGTATTCATCTGTAGGGAGGAGGGCCCTGTTGGTTACCAGTGAATTGAGACTGCAGCAGGAATTGAATGTCATCAAAGAATGTCCAGTACTTTTCTAGCATAATTACATAGAAACGTGTGAATAGAGCAGCGATTCCCATCCTGTGGGCCACTCGTCCCACTAGTGGTCCGCTAGGGTACTACAGATGGGGCGCCAAACCAAAGTATTTATATATACTGTTGGTAAATGATTGTTAAAATTCTTACAAATTTAAATGACATTTTGCCTGTAATTCATCATGACCGAAACGCCAATAGTTACGCTTGGCACGTTGCCGAAAGACCAACTGACATTTCTGCCTTAACTTGCATAGGTCCACTTCAATTCACTATACAATTCAACGATGTACATAGAAGTATATGTTGCTGCCCTTCAAGCAAGACGGAAAAGGGGTTCAAATTGTAAGTTTTGAGCTATATCGACAATAACGAAGGTACGTTTTATCTGACTCACACAGTAAAAGTGGCTACAGTAGCTAGGCTAGTGCTAGCCATCTGAGTTTGAGCAGTAACGTTAGCTAGGCTAGCTTGCTAACAATTTTAGCCAAATTATAATGTTCTCAATTATCTATCAGCTTGCTTGCTAGTCGTTAATGTTAACTCGCATAAATAATTGGTCTGTCATGTGTTCCCTATGGGAAACAAATACAATATAATATAATATGTCTTTCTCAGTTTCTAACAAAAATCTGGAAACGGGAGAGATCTCGATGAGGGCGACCTGTTATCGGTCGATGAAAAAAAGCGAGAAGCCGCACAATCTTGAGTGTAGGGTTAAGAGAACAATAGCTAAGGGTGAACAGACTGTTCTGGTTGTTAAGTCACGTTTCTAACTTCACCGGGAGTTCTAGACCTGGCCTGGCCGTGGTAGTTACAGGTTACCTCTCTTCACAATGTGTGCTTACTGTGGCACTGATGGACACTTTGTCTTCTTCGATCGCTCAAATACATTTTTACGTGAAAGCTAACTGTTTGGCTCCCGTGGTGTTGTTAAACATGTGTGATAAGTGCAAATTAAGTGAACGGATTTGTTGGGCGGCTGCAAAAATATTTGACCTATGCGAGTGGGCCGCTATGTGGAAAAGGTCTGGAATAGAGAGTTGAGAGTTGAGGCAGCCATTTTGCAGTAACATGTGTACAGAATGTGTGACCAACTTTGCATCTGTTGTGTGTTGCTCTCAAAGAGGGAGGTGTGTGTGTTGTGTTTGAATTTTGGGTGTATTTGTTTGGTGTTTGTGTGTGAGTGTTGGCCGTGTGTATGTGTTGTGTGTGTTGGCTGTGTGTGTGTGTTGGCTGTGTGTATGTGTTGGGTGGGGTCTCCTCTCTGGGGTAGTCGATGGCCTTCTTCCAGACAGGAAGACAGGGAGGGCTGGAGGGGCAGCACAGGAGAGGCTGGGAACGTGAGAAAGTGTGTGTGCGTGCGCAGAGTGAGGGTGTACATGTACAGTCTCATAATCTTTCTCTCTATGCATAATGCGTGTGTGTGTGTGTGAGGGAGGGAGCAGGAAGGAAACTGTGTTACCCTGGCTGAGTCTCTCTGAGGCTGAACAGTGGGAGAGACTCAGTCTGCTGGGGAGAGACAGAGAGAGAGGAAGAGAGAGTGAAAGCACGAGAGAGAGACAGACAGAAAGAGAGTGAAAGGGAGAGAAAGGGAACCTGGGAACCGGAGAGGAGAGAGAGACGGAAGCGGAGGTAGAGTCAGGTTGCACCCTCTGAACAAAGGACCATAAGACACCTGGCCAGGTCAGTGTGTGTGAGAGAGCGAGAGGAACAGGTGGAGATAGAGAAGGATTGTCATAGCTGAGTGAAAGAGGGAAAGAAGTGTGGAGACTGGGAGAGAGGGAGACTGGGAGAGACGGAAAAGAGAGGAGACGGAGGATGATCGGAGAGATTAAACCTGAGACGTTAAGAGAAGATATTTGAGAGGAGATCCGTCGAGAGAGATACAGAGAGTGAGAGTTCTTCATTGTTGGACTGAAAAAGCTTAAACGTCTAAACTCTGGTTTGGGTTCACTGCTGGCTTCTCTCTGAGAGTGTTTTTAAAAGGTGTGTGTGTGTGTTAGCAAGACTGTTGCTCATGGTTTCCACTTCATCAACACGAATGTGTTATTTTCAGTGTATTGATGGTGAGAAGTTTACCTGATCATAAAGCGTGTGTGTGTGTGTGGTGTGTGTGTGTTGCAGGACAACCTGAGTGTGTTCCTGCGAGGCTGTGAGGAGCTGGGGCTGAAGGGCTCTCAGCTGTTTGATCCAGGAGACCTGCAGGACACGTCCACACGCCCCAACGCCAAGTAAGACACCACCGTGTGTGTGTGACTGTGTGACTGTGTGTGTCTATGTCTATCATCGTCTCTCTATCTGTGGATCTACTTGTGCCACCTTGTGTCATTACTACAGCTCAGTGTCACAACAAAGGACTTCTGTGTTTGTTCAGGAACACAACGCTATCTGTTGTCACTGTATAAACAACACACCATCACTTCCATGATCACTGCCTCGTTGTTGCCCAGTAACCAGTTGTTGGCACGCCGACGGGCCTCATGGCAGTCCGTCAGCGAGCTGTCAATCACTGGGGGGGCGGGGCAGAGAAGCGGGTCTTCAGCTTGTGATATCACAGATACTCATCCTAACTGTCTCACTGCTGGCTTGGCTGGTTCTGTCAGGTGTGTGTGTGTGTTTACATGTGTGTGTACACGTGTGTGTACATGTGTGTGTGTACACATGTGTGTACATGTGTGTGTGTGTGTGTGATGGAGGGGTGGAGGCTCCTGAGTCAGGGTTGTACCCCTGGTCGGTACCTGATAGCCCTCTCCATTTCTCCCCTCCTCCCCCCCTCTCTCTCCTCCCCTCCCCTCCTCTCTCTCCCCTCCTCTCCCCTCCCCTCCTCTCTCCCCTCCTCTCTCCTCTCCTCTCCTTGTCGCTCAGACTCACATCTAAAACCTGAGCTAACACTTGAAATATGCCCTCCTGTTTATTCAAACAGATCCTTCTCCTTGACGAGTGACACTTCAGCAGAAAGTCTTGTGTCAAGAGAGGAGGAGAGTCAAGGTGATCTAATGCCTTGTGGAATCTGCTCTGGATTCTCTGGAAAGCTTACCACACATAGGCTAGCATGACCTGCCAGACTGCCTGTGTCACTGTTCAGCTGAGAGAGAGGAGAGACAACACAGGGACTTGCTGTACTGGTCTTCAGTCCCTGAGGGTAGCAGAAGATAGATAGGTGGGAGAGAGACTGCCAGTCATACTCCCAGACCTGCTCGCTCTCTCTCTCTCTCTCTCTCTCTCTCTCTCTCTCTCTCTCTCCTCTCTCTCTCTCTCTCTCTCTCTCTCTCTCACTTTGAGGCTCTCTCTTTCTTTTTCTCTCTCTTTCTCTATATCTCCACCCATCTCTCTCCTCTCATCCTCGATGGGTATTTCAACAGCTTCATCTGTGGGTGTGTCATTCCTCAACTCTGTGTGTGTGTGTGTGTGCGCGCAGAGTTGCGAGCAGCCCTCAGAGAGGCTGCTCACCAGCGCTGTGTGTTGAAGCGTTCACGTGACTGAGCTGTGTTTCCTGTCTCCCTCAGGATCGCAGACAGCACCAGGAAGCTGAAGAATGTAAGTACCCCACCTCAGATCCCAACCTGTCTGTTACTTTGTGTCGTCTAAAAACACCTTTTAGTTTTGGTGTGTTTCTGTGTGTCAGCTTCAGTCTGACTGGCGTCCCTATCCTTGGGGTTCTCTCTCCCTCTCTCTCCCTCTCTCTCTATCTCACTCTCTCTGTCTCTCTCTCTTTCTCTCTCTATAAAGAATAGGTGCCACGTTTCTTTCTTTACCTCCACCCCGGTCAGCTTTCTCCATCCTGTCCCTCGCTCCTGTCCTACCTCTCCCTGCCTCCTCCCCTCCCTCCTCCCCTCTCTCTGCTACTAAGAGCAGCAGGCTTGGTGCTGCTGTCATGCTGCCCCAGTCTGTCTGCAGTGTGAGCAGGGCTAGCGTCTCTCCTGGCTCTGTGTGGATCCAGCTACACCCTCCAGAGCCTCCAGCTACACCCTCTACACCCTCCAGAGCCTCTCTCTCAGCCTGCTGCTGCTGCTGAGAGGGGGGAGTGTGGTCCTGCCCGGGCTGGGGAGGCAGGCGTGTGTGTGTGGACTCGGGAGGGTTTAGTGAGCTGCTCGGACGCGCGTGAGTGGAAGGAGTTATGCGAGAACTGGGGAAACGTGGAATCAGATGGATTTAGGAGTGAACTAGAAGCAGTCGGTCTGTGTGTGTGTGTGAATCCTGCTTGGACTAAATACAATTTTTAGTTTCAGCTTGGTGCTGCAGCTAGGTCAGAAAGTGTGTGTGACTATGACTGTGCACCTCACACACACAGAGGTGATTGTATTGGCCGGATGCAGCTCATCTGACAGGTCATTACAGATCAGACAGCTCCTGGAGACAGGCAGGTGTTTAACATGTAGTCGGCCTGCGTCTGAGGACCTAGTCTGTCCCCTGTTGTCTCAAGGTTGTTTGTTGTTGCCTAGTGCAGTGAAGGTTGCCAGGTTGGATGCTTTTCAACCCTCATTCCTGCAATAGTTTTCCTGTCACGTAAAATGAGAATGCAAACAGAAGACTTTTGAGTCCAAATCTTTCCTAAATGCGTGCCACAGTCTCAATATGGCCCCCTCCAATCAGATCAACTTGGTTGTTTTAATGTGAAACACATTCTGTCGATGTAGCATATAGATTTAGCAATTTGTCAGATTACAAGATCCCTGCCTAGCTCTGTGAAACACAGCTCAGCCCTTTCCTCATCGTACGACGGTCACCCTGCACCGCTCAGTGGCTGTGGAAAGGACCCAGAGTCCAGGTGTTTATCTGTGCTGCTGAACAGCCTGCAGGGTTCTGCAGGGTTCTGCAGGGTTCTGCAAGGTTCTGCAGGGTTCTGCAGGGTTCTGCAGGGTTCTGCAAGGTTCTGCAGGGTTCTGCTCTCCATACGTCTGGAGGAGAAATGCTGACTCCTCACAGCAGCCCGGCCTGGGGACTCTCTGTACTCCCTCCCTCCCTCCCTCCCTCCTCTCTCTCTCTCTCTCTCTCTCTCTCTCTCTCTCTCTCTCTCTCTCTCTCTTTCTCCCTCTCTCTTTCTCCCCCCCCCCAGTCTCTGGTCTCTCTCCCTCTCTCTCCCTCCCTCCCTCCCTCCCTCCCTCCCTCCCTCCCTCCCTCCCTCCCTCCCCATACTGTTTCTATGAGTCCACACAGCACGCTAGGTGGAAGGATTGATATAGGGTGATACTGGAAAGATAGATTAGCGCCGGGCTAACCTGCTAGCACAGCACACCAAGCAGCAGGAATGTTCCTTCAGTGGCAGTACAGATGGCTGCTACTGTTGTGTAGCGGCACAGCGTGCTGGTTTGGAGCCATAGGAAGGCCAGGATAAAAGGCTTGTCTTGTTTGTACAGAAAGCTCTGGATGGATGCTAGCCATAGGAAAAAGATCAAGATTAGCTAAACCAACAATACAGCCTCATATGACAATATTCTGTTTTGTATTCCACCTAAATCATCGATAGTTAGGCATGATGGTGGGGTATTTACACAGTATCACCAAGTCTGTCCTGCAGAAAGCAGAGGGAGAGGGTTTTGTGAGAAATGTTTTTGCTAGTAGCAGGTTTAGTGTCGTCAGGATTGCCAGGTTCTGATCACCCTCTACTGGTTGTTTCTGGGTTGCCAGGTTCTGATCACCCTCTATTGGCTGGGCCGGGCCGCCAACAGCTGCATCTCCTACAGTGGGCCCACCCTGGAGCTGAAGGAGTTCGAGGGCCTGCTGTCACACATGCGAAAGGTACGTACACACACACACCCTGACTCTTAGCACCTCTGAATTACTTCCTCATAGAAGACCGGGGCAACACGGGGGTGTTGTTGAAGAAACTGTTTACGTTTATAAATGTTGGGACACTGTGATGTCATGTCCTTTTGGGATGGGTTTAACATCCCTCTTTCCATCCTTCTCTCTCTCTCTCGCTCTCTCTCGCTCTCTCCTTCATGGAGTCATCTTTGGAAGGCACTGCAGGGCTGTCTATCTCTCTCTCTCTGTCGCTCTCCACCCCCCCCCCCCCCCCCTTCCCTCCATTGTCCAGGGATGATCTCAGGCCTCCAAGCCAGACCGTGTCTGAACTAGACTGAGGGCTTTATCAGACTTAGTGTTAGCAGGGATCTCCTCCCATCACACACACACTCTCTCACACACACTCTCTCACACACACTCTCACACACACACTCTCTCACACACACTCTCTCACACACACACACACTCTCTCACACACACACGACAGCCACTCAGAGCATGATATCACTGCTCTGCGATTTATTCCGTCTCCACAACGTGACTTCCCTCTGTGCTCCTCCATTAAAAGAGTCCAGAGTGTTTCTCCAGATGTCCCCGAGTCCCCCTGGACACAGTCACGTCCCCCCACCTGATCAACCACACTGGACACTTAGACACAGACAGAGAGACACAGAGAGACACAGAGTGACACAGAGTGACACAGAGTGACACAGAGAGACACAGAGAGACACAGAGAGACACAGAGAGACACAGAGTGACACAGAGTGACACAGAGTGACACAGAGAGACACAGAGAGACACAGAGAGACACAGAAATCAGGAACAGTGTCACCAAACGAGGGAGAGAAAGTGTGGAGAGTGTTGGGAGAGAGAGGAGGGGAAACGGGAAGCTCCTCTGGCAGACAGGAAGCTCCTCTGGCAGACAGGAAGCTCCTCTGGCAGACAGGAAGCTCCTCTGGCAGACAGGAAGCTCCTCGGGCAGACAGGAAGCTCCTCTGGCAGACAGGAAGCTCCTCGGGCAGACAGGAAGCTCCTTTGGCAGACAGGAAAAGCCTTCCAGCAGTCCTGGAACCAGGGAGGCCAGTACTGGAGCCCTGAGGGCGAGAGAGGTAGAGCCACACCTGGATATAAGAGAGAGGTAGAGAGAGAGAGGTAGAGAGAGGTAGTGAGCTGGTGTGTTCAGCTCTTCTACCCTGGAGGATTGTATGTGAGGTTAACAGTGAGAAATTTTAATTGTTGTGTACCATGTCTGTGTGTGTGTGTTGTGTGTGTGTGTGTGTGTGTGTGTGTATGGTGTGTGTGTGTGTGTGTGTATGGTCCCCCCCCCCAGGAGGGGGAGGAGCTGGAGAGCCCCCGCTGCAGCGTGAGGGACAGTGGCTACGTGGACTGCTGGGACTCTGAGCGGAGCGACTCTCTCTCCCCGCCGCGCCACGCCCGCGACGACTCCTTCGACAGCCTGGACTCGCTGGGCTCACGCTCCCCACACACCCCCTCGCCGGACGCCCTGGTCGCCCGCGGGAGCAGCGATGGTAGGACACACCCTCCTTCCACTGAAGGGTTTTGTGTGGTTCGAACTGACAATTTGCTCTGTAGAAGAAAAAGGTGGAATGGTGGAAAGGATTTGCTGTTGTCTCAGGTCTGTTTTTCATCTGGTCAGTTTTTTTTATAGTTTTTTTTATCAGGTACATTTTTTAATCAGGTCAGTTTTTATCAGGTCAGTTGAGTCTGTAGTCAGATCATTGGTGGGATCAGATGGGCAGTGTTGACGACCATCGTGTCCCACGTCGATGACATCATCTGGCAGCGCCGTCTCTGACATCTGGACAAAGAACGGTCTGTGTTGCTCCTCTTGACTGTTTCAGCCTGTTACCATGGGTTACAAGCCTTTTGAAGGCACCCTTAAAAGGGACTTGTGTTGAGTGAAGGTGTGTGTGTGTGTGTTCAGGGGAAACGGAGCACATTCCAGTCAGAGCAGGTGACGGGATGGAAAGGAGATGAGCTGGATTGACGTGTGTGTGTGTGTGTGTGGGGGGGGGGGGGGGGGTGATGGATGGTTACTCAGTGTTCAGGAGAGTGTTGCTCTGCCCTCTGTGAGTTTGTGATGTTGCTCAACACAGCAGCAGCTGAAAGGACGAGTTCTAGTGAGTGTTCTGCTCGGAACTGGAAAGGGAATTTGATCTACGCTAATGCCAAGGTGTTTAGTGAACGTGCACACACACACTAATCAGAAGAGTCTCTCTCCTCTCTCTCCTCTCTCTCCTCCCTCTCCTCTCTCAGCTAACTGTGTGACTGCGCTGGGCTGTATGAGGTTGCTCCTGTGCCCTGCAGCAGGTCAGGCTGGTCAGCAGCAGCCCTGTGAGGGCAGCAGGTCAGGCTGGTCAGCAGCAGCCCTGTGAGGGCAGCAGGTCAGGCTGGTCAGCAGCAGCCCTGTGAGGGCAGCAGGTCAGGCTGGTCAGCAGCAGCCCTGTGAGGGCAGCAGGTCAGGCTGGTCAGCAGCAGCCCTGTGAGGGCAGCAGGTCAGGCTGGTCAGCAGCAGCCCTGTGAGGGCAGCAGGTCAGGCTGGTCAGCAGCAGCCCTGTGAGGGCAGCAGGTCAGGCTGGTCAGCAGCAGCCCTGTGAGGGCAGCAGGTCAGGCTGGTCAGCAGCAGCCCTGTGAGGGCAGCAGGTCAGGCTGGTCAGCAGCAGCCCTGTGAGGGCAGCAGGTCAAGCTGGTCAGGAGCAGCCCTGTGAGGGCAGCAGGTCAAGCTGGTCAGGAGCAGCCCTGTGAGGGCAGCAGGTCAAGCTGGTCAGCAGCAGCCCTGTGAGGGCAGCAGGTCAGGCTGGTCAGCAGCAGCCCTGTGAGAGCAGAGACGTCTCGTCTGTCATCGTCACCACAACACACGCTCTCCAGCAAACCCACCGAAGGGAAAACACAAAGATAATTTTTTTATTTGTTTTCCAGCAAGGCCAACAACGCCAAAAGAAGCTCTCATAAGGCCAACGATAAAACCTTCTGATTGGCCGTTGAAGAGCCTGATTGGTCAGCAGTGAGCCACAAGTGGGCCGTGACCACAGCCCTGAAATGACCACACACACAATCTCTCTCTCTCTCTCTCTCTCTCTCTCTCTCTCTCTCTCTCTCTCACACGCACACAGGGTCTCTCACCCGCACACACCCACACACACAGTGTGTTTCTCCAGCTGTCATTAGAGAACTAGATGCTGTCCTCAAACTGCCTCTGGTATTGAGTCACATGCAGTCTCAGGGAGAAGAGACTGGCTCATCACCCAGTGGAGCTCACTGCCTCGCGGAAGACCTGAAACACTCCACTACAACCACCAGGGACAGATCCTGATGAAAGCATGTTATGTTTGACGCCATGATGAAGGTTGAATGTTGGAGGCAGACATGGAAACTGTTAAAACGTTTAAAGCTGTTTAAACGGCTGGGAAGAATATTTATGTCCCACAAACAAGACAAAAATGGCCGAAAAATATTTTTTTAATGTTTTTTTTATAATGCCACCGTGGCCACAAGTTGACCATAGAGAGCTGCTGATTGCTGCACTATGCTTCATCGTGACATCTTAACTTGTTATGGAGGCTCGTAAAAGGTTACAACGCTCGTCACCAAATGTGTGTTTCAGCTGCGCTGAGGACTTGTTATTGTTTGGAGACAAGTGGAGAGGGAAGTCACAGGCAGACAGACAGGCAGACAGACAGGCAGACAGGCATGCAGACAGACAGACAGACAGGCAGACAGACAGACAGGCAGCTGATAGGAAAACAGGAAATGCTGATTAAGGATCAGCCAATGACAGGAAGGCTTGGTTACAGTCCAACAAGGACGCCCAATCAGAACTCAACACATAAAATGTTCACCAAGGTTTCCATGCTTATGAAAATGGCCTTTCTCTGCACTACCAAAACTATTTAGCTCAAACTCAGTTGTACCCACATATAATTAGAGGACACGAGAGATTTTAATTCCGTGTAAAAGAGACATTTGAGATCCCTCTTTTGTGAGGGGAAGTTCTGTAGTTCTGTAGATCAACACATACACACTTTCCATAAATGCTGCTTTGTGAAAGAGACAGGAATAGGAGAGGACAAGCATTCTCTCTCTCTCTCTCTCTCCCCCCTCCCTCTCTCTCTCCCCCCCTCCCTCTCTTTCTCTCTCTCTTTCTATTTTCTCTCATGCTCTGTGAACACTGACCCAAATTGTCTGACAGCTTCAGAACGGTATGATGAAAACAAGGATCCTTACAGGTATAGTAGGCACTGTAGGTCATGGCTCTGACCTTGTGACTCCTCCCCCCCCCCCCCCCCCCCCACCACAGGCCGCGGCAGTGACTCAGAGTCGGACGCCCCCCACAGGAAGCTCCCGGACGTGCGCAAGGACGACATGCTGGCCCGCCGCACCTCGGTCAGCGAGCCCCGTGCCGCCATGCCCTTCAACCAGTACCTGCCCAACAAGAGCAACCAGAGCGGCTACGTCCCGACGCCGCTCCGCAGGCGAAGGGCCGACCGCGAGGAGGGCGGCCGCAAGAGCTGGAGTACCGCCACCTCCCCCATAGGGGGCGACAGACCCTTCAGGTGAGCAGCAGAGGAAGCCACTGGGGGAAACGGTGCTGACTTCAGACCATCTTGTCTCTCATTTCAACGTGCCTTCATTTGTCTCGTGCTTCTGATCTAGCGACGGTTCTACGATTAATGATCACATTGTTTTATGTATCAATAAAACAATTATTTAATAGAGAAAAGCATGTGTGATGGAACAAGGGAGGGATCTGATGACCTGTTTAGTTGCCCAGTGGATTTCTCTTTCTAGACGAGCTCCTGGATGAAGATCCATCAGAAGAGCTGGAATTCACATGTTGATGATTTGGTTTATTTACGTAGAGACTGAATTCCTGACGCAACTCGTTGGTAGTTTGTTAGCTTTGGGTTTTTATTAGCTGTGGCTAATAGCAGCTAAAGGGCATCAATCCACTAAACACTAATGGCTATTTCTCTGCTATTACCATTGAGGCAAAACAAACTCTGAACAGTTATTCTTTCCTACAACTGTCTGAATGTAGTGATGGACTACTTCTCTGCATATCTCGGAGTGTTTTCATTCGCTTAGATTTGACACAGCACTTTAGAAAACACCTAGCACAAGCCAATTTTCCTTCACACTGTAATTCCCCAAATGAAGGAGATGCCTGGGGTTGTGTGCATGTCTGATGTGGAACATGCTTGCTAGGAGAGGGGAGGGGGGGAGAGGAGAGAGAGGAGAGAGGAGAGAGGGGGGAGAGAGGGGGGGAGGGGAGAGGGGGAGGAGAGAGGGGGGGGAGGAGGAGAGGAGAGAGGGGGGGGAGAGGAGGAGAGAGTGGAGAGGAGAGAGGGGAGAGGGATGTTTCTGGTACAGTAGTGGCACGAAGGGGAGGGTCTGATCGAGACCAGATGTGTGTTTTCATTGGCCGGCGTCGAGGCCCAATCGAAAGCCAGTAACGAGGAGAAACTGCGAAATAGACACAAGCGGGGGATGAAAGTGTGACGGTCCAGGACTCATCAGTGTCTTTTTATTTGTTTTAGCTCTTTATTCATGTTCAATTCCTTTGGAATGAAATGTACTGTAGTTAGCCAATCCTCTTCCTTGCAGTCAACACTCCAGTGGAGGACTACAGGTAGAGAAGAAAACACGTTAGATTCTTAGAAGGCTTCTTAGAGTCACTGTTGGTACAGATTTGGCAGTGTTCAGCGTTTGTGTGTATTAGTTGTGTGTTTGCCTGTGTACGTGTGTGTTTGTGGCTATAGGTGTGTGTGTGTTAGTGTGTGATTGGCCTGATCTGAACTTGAACACCCGAGAATGAGTGTAATCATGAAGTTCCACCTTCATCAAACCAATACTGTCATACCAGCATCATGCAGATCCCTGGATATCCAGCCATTATCATCATCTTTTGTTTTATTTGTTTTTCCTCCTTCCTGTTTGTCTCCACCTCCTGTCATGGTCCATGTGTGTGTGTTTGGTCCCTTAATCCCCTTCATAACACTGTGTTGTCTGTGTATCTTGCCTTGGTCATGTGTGAATGTGCCATCCTTTGAGTGTTGTGACGGTGTGTGTGTGGTGTGTGTTGTGTGTGTGTGTGTGATGTAACAGTCCGAACGAGAGCCCTGCTTTAGAGGAACCCCTCGCAGCCCCTGCTACCCCCCCCTCTCCAGAACCCCAAGCCCCACCCCCCCAACCCCAGAACCAGCCACAGGAACCTGAGGAGGAGAGGAGGGAGGATGAAGGGAGTGTGGCTCCGTCCAGAGCTTGTTGGTCGGTGTCTGGCGCGAGGAGGGTCAGCGAGCCCCAGACCAGCCCAGACCCCCGCTCCGCCATGCAGCTGAGCGTCACCGCAGAGCACAGGTGCAGATCCCTCCGCCCCTCACCCCGCTCTGCCACCCCTAACCCCACCACAAATCCCCAACAGTACAATCGCACCAAAATTAAAACCCTTTCCACCTTTCCTCCATCCCACCCTTCCTCTCTAACAGTGTTCAGTAAAAACCCTGCCCTCTCTCTCACATCACGATCCTTCCCTCAATCACGACACACCATGATGATCAGTCCAACAGTCCCAGATTAAACTAATGATTTTAAAATGCCTAACTTTGCCTGCTTCTCCAGACAAGCCTGGTCGATCCTAATCTCTGTGTATCTGGTTCCATGTTGGTTTTAAACCCCCCATCTGTGTTGACCCTGGCTGTGCTGCAGGGCTGGGGACTAGACTCTGCATCTGGGTTCCAGTAGTGATTCTGGGGTGCCGCTCTCAGAGCAGAGCTGCATCTGGGTTCCAGTAGTGATTCTGGGGTGCCGCTCTCAGAGCAGAGCTGCATCTGGGTTCCAGTAGTGATTCTGGGGTGCCGCTCTCAGAGCAGAGCAGGCCTCCCTGGAGCTCCATGCTTTTGTTGGATCCACAGCTTCTCCCTCCTCGTATGAAAGCCAAACCCAGACTGTCTGGGGTCAAGGGGTTGGTGTTGGTGTGTGCCCAGGGTCTGCTGGGGGGCGGGGTCTGGGGTCATCGTGCGTGTGCCCAGGGTCTGCTAGGGGGCGGGGTCTGGGGTCATCGTGCGTGTGCCCAGGGTCTGCTGGGGGCCGGGGTCTGGGGTCATCGTGTGTGTGGAGGACTGGCATGGCCTGTGAAGAGCCTGGGTTGTTAGTTGTCTTGGTTGTCTTTTTCAGTTCCTCAGCTTGGGTTTGTCGTCGTATGTGGTCCCTGGAACGCCTCGCTGTGTTTGGCAGTTGTTTCTGCTGAAAAGGAAATGTCTGAGATGTACAAGTTCACATATTTTAAACTGTGGAGTAGCTCTACCCAGCCTCCCTCTCTGGCCCAACTAGACTTGGAAAAAGATGTTTGTTTTGTGGCCTTGAAAATGAGTTTAGAGTGGAAACAGCTTTCTTTGGTGTGACAAAACATTCTTGACCCTCACACACCACACACACACACACACTGAACCTAGACACACTGACACACCCTGTCCCTGGAACAACGCACACACACACACACGCAGACGGAGTGAGAGGAGAGGCATGTGACCATCCTCAGGATGGAGGAAATGAGAGGTCCGTGTGACCCAGACCCTCGTTGGGCCTCGCTGGGCTCGCTGGCCTCGCTGGCCTCGCTGGCCTCGCTGGGCCTGTCTCACCAGTTACAACCAGCAGTGGAATAGCCAGTAGGGAGACCCAGCACTAATGATAACCAGTAGAGAGAACCAGTATAATTGATATCCAGTAGGGATAACCAGTACTTGGTATAGCTAATAAGGATAACTAGTACAATTGATAACCAGCACCAGTGATAACCAGTACCAGTGATAACCAGCTCGCTGTCTCAGCAGTAGCCCCACCCGCTCCTGCTCTGAGGAACTCCACCGCCCGTCGTCGCTGACAACCAGCATCTCCATGGTGACCAGCCAGGACACAACCAGGATGTCTCCTCAGGAGGTGGGGGCAGGGGCCTAAGAAGGGGGGCGTGGTTTCGCCAGATGACATGTGGGCTCGCCGTGCCCTTGCCTCTCCTAAACACGGCCCCACCCACTTCCTCCCTGTCCCTGCGGCCACGGCAACCACTACCATCGTTCTGACCAATCAGAGCCGCCGTACTGGGAGGGCGTTGAGTGAGAGCGACAAACCACAGAGACGGCCTTCCTGGTTGGACGAGGATCTTCCTCCAACGTGAGCCCGCCCATCGACACCGGTGCCTCTGAACAACCTGATTGGATGACCTCTTTAGGAGATCTACCGAGGGGAACTACCCTTCATGCACTAGGAGAAGTGTAGCCACCCTGAGCATGCAGCCTTGATGACTGATGAGAGCATGTCCTGGCTGCGGTATGGCTCAGTGTGCAGGAGGCCTCCTCCACCTCTGGAGCAGGAGAGACGGCTGCTGTCTTACTGCATGATCACACACAGGTCCATCGTCCTGTACTGGGTGTGACTGCATGATCACACACAGGTCCATCGTCCTGTACTGGGTGTGACTGCATGATCACACACAGGTCCATCGTCCTGTACTGGGTGTGACTGCATGATCACACACAGGTCCACCGTCCTGTACTGGGTGTGACTGCATGATCACACACAGGTCCATCGTCCTGTACTGGGTGTTTAGAATGGAGGTTTTTCAGCATGTTCTGAAGACCCAGCATGGTGCCCTTCGATAGTAGAATCTAACCTGGTCTGGGGTCAGGGGCTGGGGTCAGAGGCTGGGGTCAGGGGCTTGGGTCAGGGGGAGCTCTATTAAATATTTCCCAAAGAAGGTTTGAGGTCAGAAAGTGTTCATATGTGGCAGTGCATGGCTGCATGCTCACAGGCTTATTCTTGTATGAGAACATGTGCATTCATCCGCCGACATAGAGATGATCCTGGTTTACAGGAAATGGTGCCCTTTGCTTTTGTTTTACGACTTTGCGACAAATATACAGGCCATAAAAACGATGTATGTTGTTTTGGTTTAGTCAGAGCTCTCTTGTCAAGGTTTCTCCTTCGTGTGTCGGGGGGGGGGACTCAGGCAGGCTAGGAGCCAGCACTCTCTCTGCCAGCCCCTCCCGTCCAGAGGAACCAGCTCTAGACAGCTCTGCATCGATGTGATTGCTCAACCCAAACCTCCAGTTGGGGTATTGTGGTCCTAGCGAGATGATCAACCCCCCCCAGCTTTGAAGTCGGGCTAGCGCTGGCTAATAACAAGATGCATGCTTTTCTGGATGGTTCAGCTTCATCTGTGTCGTGCAGATTGTCTCCATGTGCTGCAGTGGGGTCTGAATGCTAGCGCTGTGCTCCTGCTTGTGCCGAACTGGCTGTGTGTTTTGGTTAGAGCGCCACCCTCTGTCAAAATGAAGAAAGCATCATTCACCTAGTACATCACCCCCCCCCCCCTCCTCCTATACAAACAGAATCGTTTGTGAGTCATCCATGAATTATTGATAAGCTGTCTCTATACGTTGTTCATGAATGTTCTCAAAAACATCCTCAGCAACACCTATGTCTCCACCAGCTTAACACTGTTCCATCCTGTCATATTCTCATGTGGAGTGTGTTGTGTGTGTGTGTGTGTGTTGTGCTGGGGTGTGTGTGTGCGTGTGTCGGTGTGTGTGTGTTCCTGGTGCTCATTGGTGTGTGTGTTTCTCTCCACCTGCTTCTGTAGATGCAGCTTCAGATCTAGTGTGTCAGATGACCCAGAGTAAGTGCTGCTTTGTTACCCAGAGGCCCAGCTACACACACACACACACACACACACACTCTCACACACACACACAGCCCAACCCAGCACTGCTACTCACTCACACACACACACATACACAACACTGCTAAAACTCAACACACAGCATTACTAAACTCCTCTCTCACACACACACACACACAGCCTGACCCAGCACTGCTAAACCTCTCACACACCTGTCCAGCTGGAAGTCCTTCTCCTTCCCTCACACAAAGCCTCTGACCTCTACACACTTGACGGGTGTCAGCCGTAAGACACACATCACTGCTGGAAGCCATCGTGTCTCTCCTGCCAGTAGTGATGGCGGCCATGTTGACTCTACATCACAGGGGGAGGGAGACGAGGGCTGCCAGTAGTGATGGTGGCCATGCTGCTGACACCCATCCAGTCCCTAGCGATGGTGGAGGGCTTGAGAATGATCTCTGCTAGGACAGCTGAGCTGCTCTTCCTCTGCATGCCCCTCCCCCTCACCTCCCCCCCTTCTCAGGGCAGGGGGGGGGGGGGGTCCAGAGCATGACCAGGAGGACGTGCCCCTGCTGGCAACTTCCTGTTTACCACCCACCTGTCTAACCAGCCTGGGGGGGACGAGCATGAACTTCTCACTCACACACACACACACACGGATGTGCTCGGCACACACACACACTGTGTGGCTCTCCGACAGAGCCCTCTGAACAAGCCTGTGTGCAGATGACGTTAGATGAGCTCAGGTTTGTGTTGAGCAGCAGCCTCAGGTCTGCCTCTGAAGCACACTGCCTCTGAGGCACACTGCCTCTGTGGTACACTGCCTCTGAGGCACACTGCCTCTGAGGCACACTGCCTCTGAGGCACACTGCCTCTGAGGCAGAGCTGCCTCTGAGGCAGAGCTGCATGTGATGAGGCCCTGAACAGCTGATCACCTGACATGCTTCATGATGTTTGTGACTGAAGGACAACAGGTGTATCGATGGAGCTGGTCCTGGGGGGGGGAGACCCTACTAGGCCACAGAGAACCACCTCCTCCACTAACACTCACAGCCTCCTGGGGGGGGAGACCCTGCTAGGTCACAGAACCACCTCCTCCACTAACACTCAGTCTGGCATAGCTGCTCTGGCATCAACGATCAATTCTCCATTTCTTATTAACACTAAATGAATTCTCCATTTCTTATTAACACTAAATATGTCTGCGTGTGTGTGTCTGCGTACGTGTCTCTGTGTGTGTGTGTGTGTCTGCGTACGTGTCTCTGTGTGTGTGTGTCTGCGTACAGTGTCTCTGTGTGTGTGTGTGTGTGTCAGGAGTGTGAGCATGATAGACATGCGCTGTGAGGAGGATGCTCTGCTGCAGCCCCACAGCCAGACCCGCCATCAGCTCCTCCACCAGCAGTACCAGCACATGAAGGAGGACGAGGACCACTGGCAGGACGTGAGTGCTGCTGCAACACACACCCTCTGAACACACACCCTCTGAACACACACACTCTGAACGCACACACTCTGAACACACACACTCTGAACACACACCCTCTGAACACCCCCCTCACGGCTGCGCTGGTGCTGGTGCTGGTGCTGGTAGGACCTGGCCAGGTGGAAGAGCAGGAGGAGGAGTGTGTCTCAGGACCTGATCAAGAAGGAGGAGGAGAGGAAGATGATGGAGCAGCTGATGACAGGAGCAGGCTGCACCTCCCAGAGGAGGAAGAGTATCAAGACCTACAGGGAGATCGTAGAGGAGAAGTAGGTCACCAGCGCTCTCCACACTACAGGACACACTCACTGGCCTTCCTCACACATCCTGCACTGAAGATGACGCCTGTCTCTCCTCTCATCTCTCTCTCCTCTTATCTGTCTCCTCTCTCTTCCTGTCTCCTCTCTCTCCCTGTCTCCTCCTGTCTCTTCCTGTCTCCTCTCTCTTCCTGTCTCCTCTCTCCCTGTCTCCTCTCTCTCCTCCTGCCCCCCCCCCCTCCCCCAGAGAGCGCAGGGAGGATGAGCTTCGCCAGGCGTACCGTAGTGCCCGCACCCCCGAGGAGGCTGCGTCTGTCCTCCACCGCTACGCCCTCCGCTTCACCATCAGCGAGGCGGTGCTGGAACGCCTGCAACTCCCCAGGCTGCTGGACCGCAGCACCTCCGCCGACCCCTCCCTGGCCTCCTCACCCCTCTCCCTCTCCCCTGCCGACCCCTCTTGGCCTCCTCACCCCTCTCCCCCTCCCCCAATGACCCCGACGGCCCCCTCAGGTACCTGAGGCAGCAGTCCCTGCCGGCGCCGCGCTTCACCGCCATGGTAGAAGCCCAGGTGGAGGGCTTCTCCCCGGCCGACGCCCACCGGCCCCAGATCCGCTCCCCTGACCGCCGCACCCTGCCCCGGGCGCTCTCCCCCAAGCCTGTGTCTCTGCTGACGCCCCAGCCTTACCTCCAGAGCAAGCCCACGCTGGCCAGCCTCCGCACGGGCAAGGTGAGTCCCCCTAGTAGCCCTGACTCCTGGTAGCCCTGACTCCTGGTCTCCTGGTAGCCTTGACTCCTGGTCTCCTGGTAGCCCTGACTCCTGGTAGCCCTGACTCCTGGTCTCCTGGTAGCCCTGACTCCTGGTCTCCTGGTAGCCCTGACTCCTGGTCTTCTGGTAGCCCTGACTCCTGGTAGCCTTGACTCCTGGTCTCCTGGTAGCCCTGACTCCTGGTCTCCTGGTAGCCCTGACTCCTGGTCTCCTGGTAGCCCTGACTCCTGGTCTCCTGGTAGCCTTGACTCCAGGACTTGGAGTGTGCTCTCCCTGTGTGCCACTATCAGACTGTGTAAATGCCATCAAAATACCAGCAAGTAGCCATGGAGATCCAGCTTCTAACCCCTAGCCTCTAACCCCCAGTTTCCACCCCTAGCCTCCACCCCCTAGCCGCCAGCCTAGGATCGCCGCAGACCTTATATTTTCGGAGGTCGGCTGCGACGGTCCCCTTATGCTCCCCCCCCCCCCCCCAGGACCCAGATCCTCTCCAGCACCGTCTCAGACGGCGGCCGGAGGCGAGGCCATCTTCATGGGTGATTCGGGGCAGAAAGAGAGCTGAGCTCTGGGCTGGAATGTGTGTGCCAAGGCCTGAGGGGTCCGGGGGCTGAATGGAGGCCTCTGTTCCGTATTGACATAAGAGGCCGACGAGGAGGGCTCTCTCAACGTGAAGTGGGCTCCCAGCAGACAAAGAGGCCCGCACAGGCCGACTGAAGAGAGGGTGGGGGAGAGGGGCGAGGCAGCGAGGCACAGGCCGACTATAGAGAGGGTGGGGGGGGAGGGGCGAGGCAGCGAGGCACAGGCCGACTGAAGAGAGGGTGGGGGGGGAGGGGCGAGGCACAGGCCGACTGAAGAGAGGGGGGGGGGGAGGGGCGAGGCAGCGAGGCACAGGCCGACTGAAGAGAGGGGTGGGGGGGGAGGGGCGAGGCAGCGAGGCACAGGCCGACTGAAGAGAGGGTGGGGGGGGGAGAGGCGAGGCAGCGAGGCACAGGCCGACTGAAGAGAGGGGGGGGGGGGGGGGGGGGGGGAGAGGCAGCGAGGCACAGGCCGACTGAAGAGAGGGGTGGGGGGGGGAGAGGCGAGGCAGCGAGGCACAGGCCGACTGAAGAGAGGGTGGGGGGGGGAGAGGCGAGGCAGCGAGGCACAGGCCGACTGAAGAGAGGGTGGGGGGGGAGAGGCGAGGCAGCGAGGCACAGGCCGACTGAAGAGAGGGGGGGGGTGGGGGGAGAGGGGAGGCAGCGAGGCCCTCCATTCACATTGCCTTCCCCTGCATCTAGAGTTACTGCTCTCTCTCCCCTCCTCACACATATATCAGCACCCTTTCATCCAGCCCAACGTACTGCCAGGGCCTGGCTGCCTGGCCCAGATGAGGGCAGGGGGCTGCCTGGCCCAGATGAGGGCAGGGGGCTGCCTGGCCCAGATGAGGGCAGGGGGCTGTCTGCCTGGCCCAGATGAGGGCAGGGGCCTGCCTGGCCCAGATGAGGGCAGGGGGCTGCCTGGCCCAGATGAGGACAGGGGGCTGCCTGGCCCAGATGAGGGCAGGGGGCTGCCTGGCCCAGATGAGGGCAGGGGGCTGCCTGGCCCAGATGAGGACAGGGGGCTGCCTGGCCCAGATGAGGGCAGGGGGCTGCCTGGCCCAGATGAGGGCAGGGGGCTGCCTGGCCCAGATGAGGGCAGGGGCCTGCCTGGCCCAGATGAGGGCAGGGGGGCTGCCTGCCTGGCCCAGATGAGGGCAGGGGGGCTGCCTGGCCCAGATGAGGGCAGGGGGCTGCCTGGCCCAGATGAGGGCAGGGGGCTGTCTGCCTGGCCCAGATGAGGGCAGGGGCCTGCCTGGCCCAGATGAGGGCAGGGGGCTGCCTGGCCCAGATGAGGACAGGGGGGCTGCCTGGCCCAGATGAGGGCAGGGGGCTGCCTGGCCCAGATGAGGGGCAGGGGGCTGCCTGGCCCAGATGAGGACAGGGGGCTGCCTGGCCCAGATGAGGGCAGGGGGCTGCCTGGCCCAGATGAGGGCAGGGGGCTGCCTGGCCCAGATGAGGGCAGGGGCCTGCCTGGCCCAGATGAGGGCAGGGGGCTGCCTGCCTGGCCCAGATGAGGGCAGGGGGCTGCCTGGCCCAGATGAGGGCAGGGGCCTGCCTGGCCCAGATGAGGGCAGGGGGCTGCCTGGCCCAGATGAGGACAGGGGGCTGCCTGCCTGGCCCAGATGAGGGCAGGGGGCTGCCTGGCCCAGATGAGGGCAGGGGCTGCCTGGCCCAGATGAGGGCAGGGGGCTGCCTGGCCCAGATGAGGGCAGGGGGCTGCCTGGCCCAGATGAGGACAGGGGGCTGCCTGCCTGGCCCAGATGAGGGCAGGGGCCTGCCTGGCCCAGATGAGGGCAGGGGGCTGCCTGGCCCAGATGAGGGCAGGGGCCTGCCTGGCCCAGATTGAGGGCAGGGGGCTGCCTGGCCCAGATGAGGGCAGGGGGGCTGTCTGCCTGCCTGCCTGGCCCAGATGAGGGCAGGGGCCTGCCTGGCCCAGATGAGGGCAGGGGGCTGCCTGGCCCCAGATGAGGGCAGGGGGCTGGCTAAGGGGGCTGGGATGGGAGTTTACCTTTCAGGGATGGGCTGGAGAGTTGGTGGGCTTCTACTACAATAATACTTGAGTACTACATCCGTACTACATCTGTACTACAATAATAGCGACAGTCCCTCATTACAGCAGTTATTAAGTGTCTCCCCCCTCTCCCCCACCCTGTCTCCCCCACCCTGTCTCCCCCCCCCTGTCTCCCCCCGTATCCCCCCCACCCCTCAGACGGACAGCTTGCTGCGTGTGAACGGGGACGTGGGTGTTGATGACTCCATCACCCCCCACAGCGATGGCAGCCCCTCCCCCCTGCTGTTCCAGCCCTCCCCTGCCACGGCCACGCCCTCCCCCCCTCACAGCCCCGCCCCACCTGCTGAGGTCCAGACGGGCGGCGGCAAGACAGACGCCTGCGAGGCTCCGCCCACCTCGCTGCTCTTGGTGAGACCCTCCTTACTTAAGCTAGATCAATAGTATTTATTGTCATGCACAACAGACGTAAGCTAGCCTACCATGGAGCAAGGCAGAAGGAAACTAGATGTATTTATTTTAGTTGAAAAAAACGTGGTTGTGTGTGAAAACAGGTGTGTAAAAAGGATTAAAATAAAAAAGTTTAGAAATGTTGAAAAAATTATTTCCCCCAAAAAAAGTTTTCTAAAAGCTGATCTTTTTTGTGTTGTGTGTGTGAAAACAAGTTTTTTTTAAGAAATAGTTTGAAAAAAAAGTTTGGAAAAAAAAACAAACTCCAAAAAGCAAATCTCTTTTGTCTTGTGTTGTGTCTGAAAAAACGTGCCTGTGTGTGTGTGTTCCAGCAGGGCCCAGAGGAGGCAGGAAGCCCAACCGAAGCTCCTCTCAGGAAGGAGGCGGAGCCAACACAAGTCCCGCCCACAGGTCTGAGCACATCCGTCACCTAGGTTACCAGCCAGGCTTACACACTGCTTGCCTGACCTCTAGTGTCGGCTTGTAGAAAAGAGAAAATCCTGTTAGAACTCTGCACGTCTGATCCTTGATCTTCTGTGGTACTTTCTACATGCTTTCTTGAATGTTGCTTTGGATGAAAGATAAATTAATCCGATAAAGTATAAAGGTCAAGGTGGTATTTTGTTTGTACTTTCTATAACGTCAGGTATGAAGTGATGTCCTTGTGTTTTCAGAAACGGTTTTGAAGAAGCCGGAGGAGGCTAGTTTGAGCAGCTCTGCTCCCAGACAGATCCCAGCTGCCACCTGCTCTGTCCAATCAGAGCACACCACACAGCAAGCCCCACCAATGACCTCTGAGGTGAGACCCCCCCCACCACCACCACCACCAGGAAGCACCCAGAGACAATCATTGACTTAACTCTCATCATTTGGCTAATGTGTGTGACCTCAGGTCAGGAGTGTAGCAGAGGAGCCTGGGAGCCTGAAGGAGGCTGTGGTCTTGGCTGGTCCAGGACCTGCTGCTGCCAGTGACCCAGGACCAGGTAACAGCCGCCCTCCTTCTGTCTCTGCTGTGTCTGGATGCACCAAGCCCCGCTGATCCCCCTGCTCTCTCTCCTCTAGCCTTTAGCTCGCGGCGCTACTCCTGTCTCTGTTCTGCTACCCCATCCTCCTCTCTTTCCTCTCTTTCCTCTCTTTCCTCTTTCGAACATTTGCTGCTTTTCGGGAAGCCTCTGTGCTTCTGACCCTAGCGCTGGAATGAAACATGATTGCTTCTGACCCTAGCGCTGGGATGAAACATGATTGGCTGTTGAAACATGATTGGGGTTTAAAGGAGTGATTTGAACGGGATTTTGGGGTTCGGAAGTATTCCTCTTCTGCTTTCAGTTTTCATCCCAGTTATTGCTTTTGATATCTTTCCTTCCCTCCTTTCCTTCCTTCCCTCCTTCCTTCCCTCCTTCCTTCCTTCCCTCCCTCCCTCCCTCCCTCCCTCCCTCCCTCCCTCCCTCCCTCCCTCCCTCCCTCCTTCCCTGCCTCCTTCCTTCCCTCCCTCCCTCCTTCCCTCCCTCCCTCCTTCCCTCCCTCCCTCCCTCCCTCCCTCCCTCCCTCCCTCCCTCCCTCCTGCTTGTTTTTGCTATAGAGCTGGCTAGCACTGCCAGATCTCCGTCGGCAACCGATAACCCTAGGTTACGCTGGGAGTTCTTCGCCCCTCCAGGTAAAGCTCTCACTGATTGGTTGAGCTCACCTGTAACTCCTCCCCTCGGGCACTCATGAACAGGGTTCCCCCTGTGCTTCCCCAGGGGCGGGTAACAGCTCTGGAAACCAGATCCTTGTTTCATCATTCATTTTCAGACTCCTGTGTGTTTGCATCATGGTTTGGTACTTATGGCGTTTATTGTTTTCCTCAACATAACTGTGTGCATTTTGAAGGAACGTGCACAGGATTCTTCCACACAAAGTGACTTCTCCTCGTTAGTCCTGAATGTTGAGTTGTTGTCAAAGCATCTTTCTGACCATGCAAGTCAGTGTGCTGACTAGGCAGAAACATGCTCTGCAACAAGACACCTTTTGTCATTTATTTTGTATTCCTTTGTTCTGTAATTCACTCCTCTATCTCAGCCCACCCTGCCTGTTTGTCCTCCTGTCCTCTGTTCTCTAAACTCCTCCTCTCTCCGCCCCCCCCACCGTCCATCCATCACAGAGCTTTTACATGTCACCTAGACAGCAGGTCATCCTGTCTGCCTCTTAGTCCATCTGGTGTCTGTCAGCTAGCTGACTTCCTGTTTACCTTGTTGCTGTGTTACAGAGATAGCAGAGAAGGATCATGGGAAGGTGAGTCCTTTCTCTTTCTACGGTTGCTACCAGTTGTTCTCAGGAGGTTTACGTGACACCAGTTGATATCGTTAATGTGCATCATATCATTGACATCCTTCACACAATATGTACATTCACACCAAAACAAATGAACGTGAAATATTTTATTACTCATATTATTTTGTGTTGGTGACGTTGGGCTTATCAGGACAAGCTTTCATTGGTCATTAAACACATGTTTTGATGTAATGATCGACACGACCACAGGGGGATGATGTAGGAAGTCCCCATATACCTCTTTCTCTCTCTCCTCCCTTCACCTCCTCTCTCTCTTGTCGCCCTTCACCTCCTCTCCTCTCTCCCCTTCCTCACTCTCTCCTCTCTCCCCAGTAGGGTTTGTAGGGCTAGTGAGCGAGTAGTGCTGCCAGACCAACTGTTTCTGTCTCCTCTGTTTCCTGCTTGCGTGTGAATCATCCTTCTGTGTGTGGTGGGTGTGCATGTACGTACACGCTTCTGTGTGTGTGTGCCTGTCTGTGTGTGTGTGTGTGCGGGGTCCTGTCAGACGGCAGCCCCCGGGTTGCCCCTGGCGACGCGTCCAGGCCGCTGGTCGCGGGACCCTGAGGAAGAGAGGAGGCGTCAGGAGAGCTGGCAGAGAGAGCAGGAGCGCATTCTGCAGGTACCCACCCCCCAGACCCCCCGCAATGACCCCACGGTGACCCCACGGTGACCTGGGTTAGTCTGGGCAGGCATGCTGCAGGTACCCACCCCCCAGACCCCCCGCAACCTTGCAATGACCCCACAGTGACCCCACGGTGACCTGGGTTAGTCTGGGCAGGCATGCTGCAGGTGACCCCTCCATGACCTGGGCTAGTGTGGGCCAGCATAGTGCTTCCAGAACACCTTAGAATAAGAGTGGGCTTGTTCACGAACTCAACCTGAGCCTCAGACAGAAGGCTGTTATCCTGTGTGCTGTGTCATCACAGATGATGGGAGCTTGAGCGTGCTAGCGTGCTAGCATGCTACTGCCTGTAAACACGTTAACCCAAGCTTGGCTGCTCCCTGCTAGCATCACCACAGCCTACGCTAGCATCAGCCTGTCCCGCCTGCACCTCACTCTGCCCACCAGATGGCAGCACTGAGCAGTGAAAGTAAGCCTAGATAGGTCAAGTCACACACTCCCAGTACACCCCCTGCTGCTGCCACCCCCCCTCGCTGGCCTCCTCCACCTCCCTTCACACGGTGCATCTCAAGTCTCTGGCGGCCATCTTTCCCTGTCTCCTTTCCTCATCTCCTGAAGGGTGGGTATAGGCTAGTACTCACTCAGGAGGTGAGACAGGGTGGGTAGGGGCTAGTACTCACTCAGGAGGTGAGACAGGGTGGGTAGGGGCTAGTATGCAGCAGGAGACTATTGAGAACCACTCTCACAGTTGAATGGCTGATGCATGGATCTCCTTCACCTCTTCCTCCCCTCCTACCTCCCTTCTCCTCTCACCTCCTCCCCTCCTACCTCCCTTCTCCTCTCACCTCCTCCCCTCCTACCTCCCTTCTCCTCTCACTCTTCCTCATCCCTGCATGCTCCTCCTCCTCCTCGCATGGTCACCTCTGTCTGATCTGTCGTCTCTCTCCGAGGACAGTCTCTCAGTCCTGTCCTGTGTGTGTGAGGGACCGTACCACCTCCCAGGCTCCCTGCCACTAGACACTGTACAGAGTGTGTGTGTGTGTGTGTGTGTGTGTGTGTGTGTGTGGTGCCGTGCTGACAGGAGAAGTATGAGCGGGAGCAGGAGAAGCTGAAGCAGGAGTGGGAGACGGCCCAGAGGGAGGTGGAGGAGGATGAGAGGAGGCACCATCAGGAGGTGAGGGGCCGGCATGGTGGGGAAGGAAGCGGGAAGCAGTGTACATTTGCTTTGAAGCGAATCCTTGTTGTTGTTTGTGTGTTTGTCTACATACACTGACTGCCCCTCTCTCTCTCTCTCCCCTCTACCCACAGGAGCAGAGGATACTAGAGGAGACTGTAGCCCCCCTTACCCCACTCTCCCCCCTCCCCTCCTCCCTGCCTCCGCTCGCATTCTCCCTGCCCTCCCTACCCTCCCTGCCCCCGCTCCCCTCCTCCCTGCCCCCGCTCCCCTCCTCCCTGCCCCCGCTCCCCTCCTCCCTGCCCCCCCTCCCCTCCTCCCTGCCCCCACTCCCCTCCTCTCTGCCCTCCCCCAGCAGGGGGCAGCTGTCCTCCTCCTCTGACCCCCAGGGCCCCCTCGTCCGGTCGCTGGCTGACTGGGAGGGAAAGCAGGAGCTGCTGGAAGGACCGCCGGTGAGATCACAAGTCACGCATCAACCATTACGCCATTATCATATTATACTATCTCTACGGACCAGGGAACCAGGAGATGGACCTCTCCTTTATCTGTCCCTCTCTCTCCCTGTTCTTCTCTCTCTTTCACACTGTTTTTCTTCCTCTTGTCTCTCCTTCCATCTCTTTTATCCTTCTCTTCTTCTCTCCCTCTCTTCTTCTCTCCCTCTCTTCTTCTCTCCCTCCAGACTGGCAGTCTCGACAGTGTGGAGTGGAGGAGGAGAGACGGCAGGAGCAGTGACATCAGCACTGCGGACGAGAGCATGAGAACAGGAAAGGGGTCAGTCTAAAGATGGAGGAACTTCCTGTCTGATCTCCTGTCTTTAACCACTCTCATGACTGGAAATCCAGTTTTGCATTTTAAAGTGTGTGTGTGTGTGTCTTTTCTACACCTGAAATGAGATCCCTCTCACCTCCCCAGGTCGTTCAGTCAGAACAGCAGCCAGTCGGAGATGATTATGCAGGACCTGCAGAACGGCCAGAGGCCCCAGCCCCAACCCCAACCCCAGCCCCAACCCCAGCCCCAACCCCAACCCCAGACCCAACCCCAGCCCCAGACCCCTAACAGGAAACAGCAAGAGGTCTCGCTGGACTGCACCAAGCCAAGCCGATCAAATGGAGACAGAAGGTGAGTGTGTGTCTACTCACAGATTAAATCCCCTGCATCATCCACACGTTTTGACACAGATTTGTTTTAGATTTATTGTTGTTTCATGCCTTCCATCTCCAGTTGAGTTTTGACCTGAACACAGACCACCACTAGATGGCAGATGTTCCTTCTCCACGCTCTCTCAGCGAGCGTGTTGCTGGCCTGCTGTCATGTTGCATGTTGCTCTCCACCTGTAGGTGTGCTTCTGTTGAGAAGGTGGAGCCCAGTCCATCCAACTCACCCTCACCCTCATCCTCAGACACGCAGCCCCCGTCTCCCAGCAGGTACTCACCGCTGCCACCGGGGGGGGCTCATTTTTGAGTGGTGTGTTCACGATGATAATATGTTCGTTTAGCAAACGCTTGTATCCAAAGCGAAGTACTTGGGGGTGGAGGGGGGCGATTGGAACCCACGACCACTTGCTTTGAAGTCATTGTTGTCCTGTTGGTCATCTTTTAAATGTTCCCCTCTGCCTTCGATGCTTGTGGTCCGCACCTCACCTGCCTGTGTCATCCTGTTTTGCTCTGTGGAGTTTATTGTCTTGTCTGTTTTTATGATACTGACCTAAGCAAAATTAGTTTCTCTTTGCGGACAATAAAGAACATGTATGTTTGCAGGTCAGTCAGTGAACAATAAAGAACATGTATGTTTGCAGGTCAGTCAGTGAACAATAAAGAACATGTATGTTTGCAGGTCAGTCAGTGGGAAGAAGCTGTGCTCCAGCTGTGGTCTCCCGCTGGGCAAGGGGGCGGCCATGATCATAGAGACCCTCAGCCTCTTCTTCCACATCCAGTGCTTTAAGGTCAGCGCCCCCTGGAGGACTAGCTAGGAGGGACATGGACAACACACCACTTTAGATATTTCTATATTCTCTTTGTTCAAATTCATTTAATCTGTTTTTGGCATCAATGTCACAATAACAATGTTGCCAAGGCATCAAATTGTTTCTCTCTCTTCCCCTCCCTCTCTCTCTTCTGTTTCTCTCTCTCTCTTCCCCTCCCTCTCTCTCTTCTGTTTCTCTCTCTCTCTTCCCCTCCCTCTCTCCCCCCCCCAGTGTGGGGTGTGTAAGGGTCAGTTGGGGGATACCAGCACAGGGACAGATGTGAGGATCAGGAACGGGCTCCTCAACTGCCACCAGTGCTACATCCGCTCTCGCTGTGAGTAGAGGCCCTACGCCGTGCGCACACACATACATATATGTATACACACACATACAGTATACACACACACGCATACAGTATACACACACACACATATATACAGTATGTACACTCATTCTGAGAAGTGACATTTGCTCCCTCTATGCCTCTCTGAGAAATAAACATCAATATTAAAATGTATTTTTACTGCTTGTCAGCATGGCCTGTATTAGTAGTAAATATCTCCTCCTGCATGGAGGGTCCTGTGACTCCACCTGTCCCCTCTGGAAGGTTCCAGACATGAGGGGACTACACCAAACACTCACTCTCTGATTCCATCCTTCTCTCCAGCTGCAGGTCAGCCCACCACATTGTGACCACGTGATCTGGTCCTGAAGCACATGGATCCCAGAGGTCTCCTTCCCTCCTGATAACCACCAGTCTGTGTTCCTCCAAGCCCAGTCTGAGATCACAACCTCCCAGAGGTCTCCTTCCCTCCTGATAACCACCAGTCTGTGTTCCTCCAAGCCCAGTCTGAGATCACAACCTCCCAGAGGTCTCCTTCCCTCCTGATAACCACCAGTCTGTGTTCCTCCAAGCCCAGTCTGAGATCACAACCTCGTCCACACCCCACCCACTACATTAAAGGCCACAAAAGGACTGGCATGTAAAGTGATGTGCATCTAATCTGATTTGACCCTGTGGATCTTGTTGTTCCTTTATGATCACGATTGCAGCGCAGAATGTATACCTTTTGTCTAGTGCAACCGCAAGATCTTTCGAGGAGGGCGGCCATTTTGAATTGGAGGTTGGATGCTGTTGAGACTTCCACCTCTTTCACCTCAAAACTGTCTAGAAAATGAAAACACCAAAGTCCCCTGAAAAACGTACAAAAACATAGGTGTAAGGAAACTCTTTCTTGGAATTAATTAATCTCTGGTATCCAGGACGCTACGTTTGAGTCTTTCGTTTGTTAACTAATAGTTAAAGATTCTTGTTTGGTCGCTAAAGGGTTAGATCGTCCTTAATTCAAATTGTGTAATGGAAGTAAATTCCATTTTAATTACTTTTTCTCCTAGTAAAGATTTTTTTTTTGTCCACAGATGGATTGAATTTTGGAGCTGCCTCGAATATTTTTTCGGTAGCTCTTATGTTTTCTTCTTGATTTCTTAGGCCTAAATGCTATTAAAAAAATACATGCTTGTAGATTGATTGTAGATTAAAATAACATGCACTTTGCCCCAGCAGCGCCATGCTTTCGTTTATTATTAATTGATTTCCTCTGAACAAATATTTGCTTACAAAAGTTATATGTACTTGATTTAGGGCAATAACCTGACTTGATGCATGGACAGTAGGCCTACTCAAGTTGCGCTTGAAGAGGGAGGTCAGTTTTGTAAGCGAGTTTGTGTGCGCAGTTAGCTGCCATCAAACCGTGCGGTTTCTCCTCCGATTTCCTAAAAGATTTTCAAGGTTGAAATGTCATGAAACACGTGCCTTAGGAAAGCAGGTGATTGCACACGCGATGGTCTGTTAAGCCTCGGAAGGTAACCAAATGTCGGTGTCAATCCAGGTATGACGAGCAAGAACGGGGGTTTAATCATTATGTTATTGTGCTAGCATGCAGAGTACACTGCGGAAAGGCTTTAACCCGCCCGCCGTTCATCGTGCTGCTGTTTAAACCCCTTTATATTTTTTACACGTCATCGCCTACCAAACCTTCCATTCTTTTCTCCTGATTTCGTGATTTGCAGTGAGTCTTAAAAACTTCCAAATGGAATATAGAACATTGATATATTGTTTGAAATATTCGGAACGAAAAACCATGGTTTTAATAATTTAAATTGTGTTGTAACCAAATGTTTATGTTATCATAGATTGAGCGTACAGACCTCTTTATGCCCTGTTGACAGCGGTAACAAGTTTGGTAAATGTGCAGATAGAAAATCCGTGGGACAAAATCATAACTATTAGCCTACTTGTTGCGTTGTGAAATGATAGCTAAATGTCTGGGCACGCTTACCAGCAGTGTCTGTGTAACATTAGTTGGGTCAAACTACCTGTGCCAGCAATTCACGACATTTAAGTCAAATCCAACCTTTCAAATCGTATATTAATATTTTCAATATAATAAATAATGTAATATTATAAATTAAAATGATTTAATATTTTTATAGGTTTACCTTGTATTGTGGTTCTTTTGTTACCGTTGTGGTTGGCTTAATATATGTTAAATATACAAAATGCACGTATATCGTTCGTCCCCGTATCCCCCGCGCACGTCCACGTATATACTTACCCCCCCCCGTAATTTTATAATATGCCTTATACCAAATCATTTTTGCTTTATATATATAAATCTATCATAGCCTCTCTATTGCGAATTCTAAAAACCCTTCCAAACGTCGTTTGGCCCTTCCCTCTTATCTATATTATTCTGGCTCCATCTAGTATGCCCTATTTTTTTTTTTTACTATAACTCGTTTCCCATCTCGTCCTCCCATGTTCCCGTCTTCTCTATCCCTCTAAGATCCCCCTCTTTCTGCCTTCCCCCTCCACTTAAAAGTCTTTTTTTATCTGAATATACAGTTATTTCTAAGCTTCTTGTTCCTGATTGTTTTTTTTTTAATATATTAAATTTATCTCAGGTAGTGGGCCTCCTCCCTCCTACTAAATCTCGGTTTGTTCTTGAGTTGGAGTTGACTTGATTTTTTGATGGTCTGATACTGACTGCTGCAGCGCGGGCATTCTCCACCCTCTGGCCATTTCTCGTGCACCTTCCCGGCGCCCCTATATCACCTGGGCACACCCCCCCCATTCCCAATCTTGCGGAGGGGGGGGGAAAGATATTAATACGGGAGATTTCCCGGATCTTGGAGGTAGGAAATTATCGATATTTTTTTACGTATATTTTGTGCACCATCTCTCCTTTAGTTAGCTGGATGGAATATAAAATTATAGCTCACCCTAGCCCTTTTTAGCGGTTAATATCATGAACTAGCTTTTTTCGGGATACGACCCAGACTAGCCTACTTTACGTTCTCTCCTCTAACCCTTAAAAAAGTTCTGTAAATTTTATGTAATTGTAATATTCACCCTGCACTCTTCCTGGGAACTCTCTGAACACTTCCGAAGTTTATCATTAAGTATAGATTACAGTATAACGTAATTCTAGACGACTAATTGTGATGTTCAAATATTGCATAATGCCAAATTTTGCACTGCAAAGGCTCTTTATAGAATAATGTATTGTTTAATAAATATAAAATATATAAAATAAATATTGGACACTTCTCCTTTGTGTTTTGTTGTTCCATGCATTTGTAATAAAAAAGCATTATAAAAAAATAAAAAAATAAAAAAAAAGCCGTATAGATAATAATAGTTTTAAAAAGTCTAGGCCCCTTACTTAATCCCCTATTCTCCTCTGCTATACTAGGCACTTTTCCTAACTGCTTTGTTTTTTTCTAGTCAGTGCTTTCATGTGGGATACGGCGGAAACGGGGGAAGAGAGCGCGAACGCAAGGTTTAGTTTCTTCCCGTCAAGTTTCTTCCGTTTTTGTTTTTTTTTTTTTTTATGATAGGCTATATAAATAAAAGTAAAACTGTAGCTGACTATTCTGTGTTTACGAACAGTTCAGGATGAAGCCCTGCTGAGTCTTTGGAGGTTTTTTTGCTTGAGTTTGCTGCGCGGCCTGCTTGCTTGTCTCCTTAGCGTCGCTCGCGATCGAATATAGGTGCTCTTGTCCAAGGTTTCTGAAATCGAGTAAGCCATATAACCATGACTACCTTGATAATAAATCCAGTAAGTAGTAGGTAAGTTAATTTGTTCCCCCCACCCCCCCCCCCACCCCAATCCCAATATGTTTTTTCAGAAGGGCTTCTTTACGGCGGAGAGGCCTTTATACCTGCACAGCGGCTTTATACCTCTGCCAAGCCAGCTCAAAAGTCTCAGCCACACCGAGTCACCCGAGTACACGAGAAGGTAGTTAGTGAGAGTAAGTACCGAGCTATCCCCCCCAAACAAGGGGGGGAAAAACATAATGACAAAGAAAGAGAAGAAGAAGAAAAGGAAAGAGAAAAGAAGAAAAAAGAGAAAAATGCAAGGAAAAAGCATAAAGAAAAGGGAAAAAAACATATGACAAAAGAGGAAAGTAGAAAAAGGAGAGAAGAAAAGAAGAAGAGAAAAGAAGAAGAAAAAGAAAATCTTTTGATATTATTTTTATCATCAACAACATTTCAAGGTACACCTGGAAAACTATGTGCACATGTAGAAATATTTCATCTTAAATATAAGCATCCATTACTACATATAAATAACTTCAAATCCGGCAAACAAGTTAGTATGCTCACAAAATTGGGCGATAATAATGGCAAGGAAAAGGGGGGGGGGGGAAAGGCCCCGACGGAAAGGAAAGGAAGGGAAGGGGGGGGGGGAAGGAAATAAGGGAAAGGGGAAGCGAAATTGGAAATAATTAAAAATCAGACAAATAAGACCACATGCAATTATAATGAATAAATACATGTAGCATCCAACCCTTTTGCCTTCCAGGAATGGCCCCGCCGCCGTTGCCGCCCTCGTTTTCCGGTTCGGGAATCCCCGTCGGTCGGGGAAAGGAATTGGGTGAAATTTTTGTAATTGTTATAAAACATAAAAAAAGACCCTGATGGTCCGAGGAGGATATGCCTCCCTTCCTACTTATGGTGTCGTTTGTGTGAACTTGAAGACAATACGATCCAACATATACAATTTAACTGAGCCACAAAAAAACCCCACAAGCCCAAACCAAAAGCCCTTAGAAAAGAAAGAAGGAGGAAAGGAAAAGGAGGAAAGGAAAAAAACGAAAAAAAGAATAGGAAAGAAAGATTTAGAAAGACAAGAAACGATAGGATAGAAAAGAAAAGTAAGAGGAGAAAAGACCAAAGACCACCGAAACATACATATCCTTTCTGTAGCACGGTGATGGATGGTGAACTTTGTAGTCCCCCGCCTTCCTACTTTTCATCCTCCGCTATTACTTTGTGTATTGCCTTTTTGAGGAAAAAAAATTAAAAATAAAAAAAAAAAAATAAAAATAATAAATTAAAAGGAAAAGGAAAAATAATGTGTTCAGCTGGACACACAAACAATTTTTTAACAAAGCCCTGAACCTGATGACTGTGACTGATGAACTCCTGATCTTGACTGAGAAATCTGTTGTTAAATGAAAGGCCTACTTACAAGTTTGCAAGTTGTTGCGTCGGCGACGGAAGGGAAAAGGAAAAACAGAACAAAAGTCTTTATTCGATGACCCAAGAGAGGAGTAAAAAAGAGTTGTGAAGAGTGACTCGTTTTTTTGAGGAATGTACTGTAAGAGTTTATCTGAACATACTTCAGTACTACATTGATGAAAAGATCTTTTTTTTTTTTTGTTGCAACCTTGAAAACCCCAAAAACAAAGCAAAGTAGAGAGTCAGGTTTAGCTGCTTTCTAATGTTCGATTTACTTTGCCAAAACAGTTGCCCTCCCTATCCGTGGATGATAGTCTGAGTTTTTTGAATTGCACACGGTTTGGTTGCGGTTTTGTTATTTGCACCAGCCGGGTTCATCCTCATCGACAACTCATGGACCAATAACACCAAAAAAAAAAGAAAAACTGCGTGTCCATCGTTGAGACGAATTATACGAATAATACAATTGTTGTCGGTCTTTTTTTTTTTTTTTTTTTTTTTTTTTTTTTTTTTACACCCTGAGTTTGTTCAGTTGTTCGTTTGTCTTTGTTAACATCACACCGCCTATTCGGACCACTGTCAGTCTCCGGAGTGGTAAGTAAGGGCGGAAGAGTAGGAAGTGTAGGGGTTGGTGGCGTGTGGTGGGGTAGGTAGTGGGGTGGTAAACATTTTTCTTGTGTCTGTTTTTTGCTCTCAGCCTTCAAAACATGCTGGGTCTTTACCAAAAGTGGCTTTGGCCCGTTTATGTTTGCAAGGAGGACAGGAGCTTGGCGGAGGGCCCACCCGCCCAAAGAGTCTGGGATAAGAGGTGATGGTCCCGGGGCGGAGGCCCAGCCCTGGCTCTGTGCGGTTACCCCATCCTCCCCGCCCACCGACGTCTTCACTTGATCCACCTGTCCGTTTCCATTGGTGTTGACTTTGGCCTCCGGTTGGACTCGTCCTCCGCAAGCAGTTTTGAGTTGGAGCAGTTGGAGGGTCCTGGACGGGGTGGGCCCCCCGACGCCCACGCCGCGCCGGTCTCCCGTTGCTGTCAGGGTCGATCGATAGAGTGGGCGCCCACCTCACCTGGCAAGTCTGTGCCAAAGGGCCCCCCCCCCGGGTATGAAACCGGTCGTGGAGGGGGGGGGCGGTCCTAGTCCCTTGACCGTGAAAGGCGGACACAGGCTGCCCGGCTTGGGGAAACCTGGAACCCGTTCTACCGCACACCGTTCTTGGCCAGCCGTTGCTCCGCCTGAGAGCCCAGCTGGAGAGATACCTTGGAGAGGCGGACGATGCTCACTGCCTACGCAAAGCAGCTCAGCTAGCGCAAGACCAAGCCCACAGCCTGGCAGCAGCAGCCCCCGGAGCCGCCCGCCAAATGTTGATCTTGGTGCTGTTGCTGAGGCGAAGCCGAAGAGGAACAAAAAAATTAATTTGGCGCGGCTGCCGGCGGTGACCCTAAAAAAAGAAAAGAAAAAAAAAACCCGAAAAGAGGCGAAAAAAGTAATACAACAAAAAAAAAAAAAACGGCGAAAACGGAAAGGAAAAAATGAAATTGAGCGATCGCAAATTTAAGGATTCAGTCCCTTTGCGAAAAACACCAATGAAAAAAAAAAAAAATTTAAAAATTTTTGTACTTGGAAAAAATTTCCTTGGCCTTTGTGCCTGCTCTGTGGCCTGCCGCCTCTCCGCCCTGCCCCGAAAGAAAAATGTCCATATGGTCGTTCGAGAAATCGTACTATTGTCGCGGCGTGACGGTCTTGTATGGGCAAATGTCCAAAAAACCTCCCAACGCGGAAAAAAGTTAGCAGACAAATACTAAAAACAAGGCAAACACAGTACTTGGGATAGCGAAAATAAATTAACCGATCATGCAAGAGGGAGAATTAATTGTTGAGTCAAGTGTACCTATGATAGGCAAAAGAACAAAAACAGAACCGCTAGAAAAAGAAATAAAAACAGATTCAATAAACCTACTGGCAAATAATAAATAAATAAAAAATTTGTATCAAATTGATGAGATGCACAATAATAAATATATTAATAAACAACTTTTTTAGGGTAATAAAAGTGGTAAATTATTCTATGGTTTATGATTTGTAATAAAATAACTTTACTTGTAGGAAAGGTCTGTCATTTTTAGAGTTGATTATGTGTAATTAATTATTTTTATATTGTAGTGATTTAAGGGTTTGTGTAAATGCGGAGGATAGAGGAAAAATGTTCTTGTAATTTAAGTGTGTATTAAGGTATAATGAGAATGGTCTATATGATTGTATCAATTCCGTAGAGACACCTTAAAAAAACTGAAATCGTAATATTTGCAATTGTGTATTATTTAATTAATAACGAATAGATGTACTATATTGTAGGCTTAGAACTAATGTCAACAATTAGATGAGAGAAGTGAGGAGAAATAAAAAAGTAAACAAAAAATTTATGTCAGGCGATCATACAAGCAAACGAATGTCAAATTTTTGATGGGAAATGTTTGTAAAGGGTAATGCTACATTGTCGTTAAAATGTAAGACAAGTTCCCATAAACTACATGAATGAAGACAACTAGAATATGTAGAATGCGTGAGCACTTAATGGTAGGAGGTATTCAGATATTGTATGTGCAATTCACTGGCCAAGAAATTAAGTACCCATGTCCTATAACATATTCCATTGCAGTGTGTTTCCCTTGGTTTTTTTTTATTTGTTTTGTTGTGTTTTTTTTTTTTTTTCGTTTTTATTTTTGGGTCTTTTTTTTATACATAACGATCATAATAAATAGCCCATCGTGGTTGTTATTGAGATGAGTTAAAAAGGTTAGTAAATATAGGGGATGACCCGAAAGGGGCCATTCCTTGAATGTACATATAGCATCGTGAACGTGTAAAGTGCTGTGAAGTGATTATTATATTGGGTAAGCATTACGGTATGGAAAAAAGAAAGCAGGAGTTTTGGGGTGTTGCTCGAACGATGCAAAACAAACCTCGGAACTAATAGGTTCAGAATGTACTAAAAAGAAAATGGCAAGTAGAGAGAGAGAGCCGACTTAGAGAGATGTACCAAAAAAGACCGCACAAGGAATGAAGTAGCAATGCGCGGCCGGCACTCGTGCTTTGCCAGGTGTAAACAAAGGAGTACGAAATTTTGAAAGTTAGGGTAACTAGAATGTGCGAGGGCTAAGACACTCTGATACGTTGTGGTAATGTTAGGGTGGGTGTACAGGAAAAAAAATGGGAGGGGCGGGGGGGAAGAATCCGGGGTATAGTGGGGAGAGGGGTGTAAGGTTGTGGGAGCGATGTGAATGTGTAAAAAGAGTTAATGTGTGGTGTAAGGGAGTGGTTGAATGAGGAAAGAGGGAAAAGGAGAGTTGGTATAAGAATGTCAGAAATATATCGGGGTGGTATTACAGTAATATGGGTAGAAGTGGAGAATGAAGTATATGAGAAGTAGACGTAGAAGGAAGGAAAAGGCGCCTAACTGAAAGGGAAAAAAGCCAAATGACTCCAGGCAAAATACGTACGAAACCGAGCGGAAGCCGCATGTAGAGTACTCAGTTGCGTAAGGACGGAGAGAAACAAGAAAAACGTGAATTGAATGTAGAGGAGAAAAAAATAAGAATAAACGCAAAATGGAATACAAGAAAATTGCTTAGGAGAAGGCGGACCGTGAAGAGGGAAGTGAGGAGGTTGACGGGGGGTGTGTTCTTCGAAATGGCGGGGAGAAAGTAAGCTGATGTGTTGAATAAGATGTTGGGGATGAACTGGGGAGGTGGGTGGGGTGGGAAAAGGTTGTGGGAGACGAAGGGGGGGTGAAAATTAAAGGAATGTACAGTGCTGGGGTGGTGGGGGGGAGGTTGGGGGGAGGGGTTTGGTGGGGAAGTGCTAGGCCATTGAATATAATATGTGCGTGCGGGGGAAGAAGCGACAAGAAAAAGGGGGAACAATGGTGGAGGGTGGGGTGGTTTGGGGTGGAGGGGTGGTGTTGTGGAATGGGTATATGACTGTAGGAAGGGGGGAAGGGATTAAGGGGAAAAAAAATGAGTGGAAAGAGTGAAATAATAAATGGTAGCAGCGCGACTCGAGAAATATGCGGTAAATATAACAAGACGAATGAGGAGAAAAGAAAATTTGGATGCTCACAAATGGTGGTGGGAATCAAGAAAATTAACCAGCGAATTGAAGGATGTATAAGGAAAGATAATGTATCGGGTAAATAGACGAAAAAGGTGTGCCGGAATAGACAGGAGGTTTACGATTTGAAGGAATAATGTGCAAGGACAGGAACACGAGAAAGAAGACGAAGATAGTGAAATGGAATTGTGCGGAAAGAATATATAGAATTTGCAAAGCTGGAAAAGCAGGAAAACCCCCCCCGTGGTAATGGAGCGAGATAAAAGAAAGAAAAAGTAGATGAAAGCACGAAAAAAAAGGCAAACTAGAACGTAAAAGTATAATAATGCGGGAGTTGCCGTTGAATGTTGAGCATTTGGCGCATTTCCGAAAAGTGTATAGAGGAAAAAAAGAGGGAGGGTGAATGATTGGAAACTAAAACAAACGAAAAAAACAGAGTAAACGAAATAGAACAAAAGAAACAAAAGGTTGAAATGTAATATTAAAATTGGAAGAAAAAAAAAAAAAGTGGGGGTGTGGAAATAAAGGGCAAGGGAATGAAAATGAGTAGAAAAAATAGAGGTTGTTGGCGGGAGAAATTAATAACAAGTTGGAAAGTTATATAAAAATAGGAGGTGAAAGGTCCGGGTAAAGTAATTAAAGTAGCGTAATGACAGAGAGAGGGAAGGAAAAGGAGGGGGGGGAGTAATGCCATGGACGGTCTCGCTCAATGCTTTGCATGACTTACACTCGTCGAGGGTAAATTTCATGCAGTCTCCACCAACGTTCAAATCGAACGATCGTGATCCAGGTGAAAAGAGTGTTTGGTGTTAAGGAGCAACCGGCAAAGGGGGAAAGGTTGTTATAAGGTACACTCCCTGTCTGCTTGTGCTTCTGGTATTATCTGGTGTGAAATGGTAGGCTACTAAAAAAATTAAATAATAATAAATGACCACGAGTAGTACAGTGATTAATAGTATATCATATTTTTATAATTTATTGAAATGAATATTTAGAAAAGTAGGCTTGAGGAATTCATTATGAATTTGTTAAGCTGTTTCTGGAATTAAAAGGAGGAACAGAGTAATATGAAAATTCCCCGATAAAAGCCATGCTAGAAATTGAGATGGGAATATTTGTTGAGGTTTGGAGTCGGTATTGGGGTAAAAAATGGAGAAAAGAAAACTGCGTGTGGAACTGGAGTGGCGTACCGTTCAAACTAATTCGTAATGATGCCAAAGAAAGAATTCATCTGTGGGTATTATCCCTGAATAGGATAACAGCGGAGATGACCTTTATTAACGTGGTATGCGAGACCAAAAAAGGGAAGAACTTAATTGTAATGTTAAACTAATTGCTGCTTTGATATTGAGGTTCAAGTTTGGAAACTTGTCATAATGTGTCCATGGTCCCCAGTTGTTGCTACTGTAACTCCAATTCCGTGTCAATAATGAGCTTTAGTCTTTGGTTATCTAATTATTTTCGAAGCTTTATGTCTCATCGCAAAGTAAATAAATTATGCCTATCATTTTGGCAGCTTAAGATAATTTTGTTGGCGGTTTGGGTGTGACTGGGATAGTGTAACCCCGTAACCGAATTACCGCTTGCCTGCAATCGCTTCTAACGTGATAAATTCTTTCATTTGTGTAAGCAAATTTCGTTTGGTAAATACTAAACACATTTCCATTTTCAAATGCAATCAAGGCGTCCTATATACCCGGGTAGAGACACTGGAGCGGAGAGCAAAGTTGGCGGCTGCTTACCTGCGGCGTAGGGGCTGCTTTGGTGGTCCCGTAGGGTCCCGAGACTGCAAGAGCCCGGAGTGAGCGACGGACACCCGGAGGTAGCTCCAAACGTGGTCCTGATCGGATTGTACTGAAACCCACTGGCTTGACTACACGAGCTGAAGTCCGCATAGGCAGATGCCAAACTCGACGTGTCCATTCCGGCCATACATGACTCGTAGGCAGAGGAATTTAGGTAAGAATACTCCATTTTATACATTTGAAAAAGCTCAGTGGATTTAGAAAGCTGCACTTCCCAGGCAAAAAAAAATTAGAAACTTCAAATTTGATTAAAAAAATGATAAGGACGCCCGAGATGAGTTAGGGAGAGATGACTTGCTTGGTTTTGACTGTTTTGAAGGAGACTAGACCGTGGGTAGATGTGCTCTGCTCGGCGCCCGCTCCTAAACTGCCCTCCTTTATAGGAACCTAGCCCTGTTTTATGAAAAGCCCCCTAAGAGACGCCTAGCCCGAGGTCTCTAGAGCATATAGTCCTCATAATAAACTTGGCTCTTTCCGCTTGGACAATAGCAAAGCGTTTGGTCTTATTGCTAGCGCTTTTTTACATGACAATAACTCATCAGTCTATTGGGCTGGCACTGGGGGCCCGCGCTGTCCAACCTCCCTATCATTGATCCCCTGCATCTCTAATTAGAATTTAATACCACGCCATTACGCGCCAAGCCCCCCCACTCCCCAACCCCCCACCCTTCCCCCCCTCCTCCCCATCCACCCCTCTCCTCTCAAACCACCATCTTGCCCTTTAATTCAATCACACCACTTGGAAATAATGAAAGTTGGGTGACGATTCTCCCTGATCCAATTTTCCCCAAGCTTTTAAGCCTTTTAAGCAGCAGTATACCTTGGGCAGGATTTCAGATAGTATTCCCCTTCGCTCCTGCAGTCTTGTTCCTATGTTTTATCCGTCTTTCCTGGCTCGAAGTGCGGATGCCAGAATGTGAAACATTGTAAGAATGTGGCATGCATTCCTAGTTTAACAAACAGGTAGGCCTAGAATAGATCCATGGCGTTTCGGTGAAAAGGGACTGAAATCACAGGCTACATGCTAATAATGACTATGATATCGTTGATATAACCGTGTTGAAATTGTTGTTTTTGTTCAGGCCTTAATACTAACCTGTAATTTTGAGTAGCTGCGTGAACGTGCTGTTGAAATTGCCTATAGGCTTTGTAAAACAATCATGTACGTTTATGATTAAAGCGATGAAACTCATTCTATGCAATGCACAATTATATTTTGCTTTGTTTACAACAATTATGAGACAATTGTTTTTAATAGACAGAACCATACAGTCTGTGCGATTTTAGATATTATTCTCTCCACGACGTGTCATGCACCCCACAACTCGATAAACTTAGTGTGTATTTTTTACAATTCAAATGAGTTTGTAATTACTTTTATTGCATTCATTATGTCCTGTTTTTGGCGAATAACATCTCTCTAATGAAAGTAACTAACTGGAGAGGCAGTCGTCGGACCTTTTAGGCTCACAATATTAGCTGAGTGGTTAATTTGGTTTTGGTAATAAGGTGAACCTTCTTGTATGGTGTTTACACACTCATTGTACGTTCATTGGATCAAATTCGTGCGCATTGCCGAGTTCACGTCCTCTATTGTGTTCCCCTGTATCAACAGTCTGAATCAGGGCTTTGTTCCAAAGATCGCTGTGTTTTTGTTCTGAAAGTGATTCCTGCACCTAATATAGAACCAATTTCATAACTTTTCATAGATTAGGTTTATGCCAAATTATTCGATAGCTTTTATTTTCAGATGACTTTTTAGATAACTTGTTGGAAATTAGTCATGGACTGTATTTATTTGTATGTAAATTCAAAATGTTGTGTAGGCAATCGTTGTATTCGTTCATTGCGAGAATGTGATAGTAAATAAATTGTCTAGTTAGAAAATGTTGCCTGCCAGAAATAAAACGAGAAATGCGTGCAAGTTTACAGACGTCCAGTCAGCCCAAGATGAACGTCAATTTGAGAGTTATTTATCTCACTTTTTTCACCGTGACAATGAATTTAGAGCATGTAGGATGGCAACTAAAATAGATATTTCATTCCCTGAAAATAATCTGACAAAAGAGTCAGACTGCTTGGCAACTCAAACCCTACTGTTTGAACCTTTGTTGCCATTTTAAAAAGAGGCCTAAAATCATTGCAATAAAGGAAGACGCAAGGTGCTTGTCACAACGTTTATGTTTGAATAGAAGTAATTCTAGTGATGCCGTAGCTATAGCATTTGCAATCAATTATTTTTTCACAATTGCTGACGCGTTTCAGTGTCTCTCTCCTGTTTTGTATTATTTTTTATTTCATTTGTGCTCGTTCTCATTCAAAGAAAGCTACAAAAAGTTAATTCTTTCCTGACACAACCCGGCTTCTATTATGTTAATGTTTTCTTTTCCCCCCTTCTTTCTACACACGAGTTGAGACTAAAAGTTGTAGCCTACCAAATGGTTAATTTGATTATTGAAACCAAAGACCAACTGGTTCACCGTCCTCCTTCCACGCGTCTGGCAGCGAAAAAGAAGCCATCTCCAAGAATTAATCTAATAACGCACAAAGAACCGAGAAGTCCTTTCTGATATTTTGCCGAGGCAAATAGAATTATAGCTTTTGCCATCCGTTTCTCTCATTCAAACGACTCTTTATACTAGCGTTCTATAGTCCACCATAGTCCACCAGCTATAGAAACGCCTCCCTTTATGTTTTCAACATCTTCTTTTATTCTATCATCTGGTTTCAAAATATGTTGGGCGGCATTAAATGACAGAGTTAAACCTTTGATATTGTCATTTGAGAAAGTTATACCTGTCTTCACTGAAGTAGCCTAGACTATGGAATGGATTAGTGTTAGACTGCAGAAACACCAGCATACATTAGAAAGAACGAAATAAATAAGATTTGAGGCTGACTGTGAGCTGGCCTTTTCATAAGTGGTTCAAATATAATTATCGCTTGTGGTACACTGCCTTTCACTTGAAATTAAGCACCGTCTCTAAACAAATAAAACTGTGCATGGAATCAATGATTTACAGTAAAATAATAGTTATTTGATACAAGTGAAACTGCTGTTAATTAGCGATTTAACGTCACATTAATAGAAGTGACCATATGCTATCACTTACATAAATCAGAGTGAATGCGATGCGTGCAAGACTCTAAATTGTGCCACACAATAGTCTCGGGGACATTTTAAAAGCGAGCAAGGAACTCCTCTTCCCTTAGCGCGCGCTATCGTTGCTCAGCAATATAGGAATGCGGGTCGACAAGGGGACAAAAAGACGAACAAAATGCCATTGTTTATAGATGGATTGGATGTATCACTCTCACAAAAAGGGGAAAACACAGAGGAGATAAAGAGAGAGGGCAATGGGAGGAACCGCTGTCAGATTAAACATAATGTCTCACTCGGACTGAGGAAATAGTATGCTTATCAACACGGTTATTAATAAGGGCGTGTGTGGAGGGGCGGTGAATGAGAAGCCAAAGGCAACACCGATGATGAAACACAGCATAAAATATTCATTTTCTATGTTCTCCTGACAATTCCGTCTGATATCTCAATCTAATATCAAGACTAGCTTATCATACATTGACTCATAGCCTTCCATAGGAAAGGCGCTCTATTTAGGAAATATGAATTGATCAAATATAGGCCTAGCCTGTATCAGATTTAGAGTAGACTTTATCAGGGTAGCTATGTCCTATCGCTGTGTCACCAGCAGCATTGCAGGCACAATACAAAATATAGCCTATAAAATAAAAGTATCGTTAAATCTGATCTATTTGGTTTTATGCTTTTTTTGGCCAGATAGGCTAAAAGCCTACGATTTATATTGCTCTAGGCCCCATTCTAATATAGGCTAATTTGACTTTTTAAATTAGAACGTCTGTAAATATGTATATCAATTGTCTGTAATTTTGTGACATATATTTGGGATCTAAAACCAAGTAACCTTTTTCAATGTCTTCCTTTCTGACTCGTCAAGATACACAGATGAGACGGGGAGACATGCTGAGGTAACAACCTGATTCAAGGCGTTCACGAGGAAGCCTACGCGCTGCGTCACTGGGTGGATCACGTTTCCACGTGCACAGATGGAAAGTGACATCTGGGAAAGAGGTAAATTAAATTAGGAGAGCGTGCCCTCTCGGTGTGTGCACCAAAATCTCACAAAATAACTTGCTATATTCCATTCTTCAGAGAATACTTATTCTTATTCGAATGATCATGGTGTTGTTTAGGCTATAGGCTATGCGCTTGTTGCGTTCGTTTTTCTGCATACATGCTAGTGAATACAATGGTGTAGATGGCCTACTGTAAGATAAAATGTACATATGCTTGTGTGTATGTACACAATACATGTCCTGGTGAACCACGTGCTTCTACAGTTACTGGCTGCAACTTCAAGGGTCGAAACCCCGTTCGGCCTCTCTGCCTGGCTGCGGGGCAAAACGAGGCCTTTTGAGGCCTTCCCAAGTGACCAAGAGATCAGCGACTGAATGGATTACCATAGAAATCGTATTCCAGAGGATGGGATTAGCAAACATATTGCCCTCAAACGCGGCCTTGGCACGAGCGAGAGCTATGCAAGAAATCAATTACTAAATTACTCCAACCTCTTAGTCGACATTAACGGAGAGAAATGCCATCGACCGGTCTGAAATAAGATTTTGAAAAGATGTGATCATTAAATCTCGTGCCAGTCTTCAAGAATTTGATTCATAAAATTGTCTGAAATGAGATGGAATTAAATTCTTATCGGAGCCTCTTGTCATCGTTTCATCCCCGTTTCATCGTTTAACATTGGTCAATGGCCTTCATGAGATTTTCCCTGTAAATAAACTTAGTAATTCAATCCTCCCCTCCGCGAAACATGCCTATTATTAATTTATCGCAGCTGAGCGGATAGATATATATATATATATGACAGAACGGACTTGGAAATAAAACAGGCCATAGCCTACCATCGCGTAGGCTATTCTAAATAAACATATTATTTATCAATAGCCTATTGTCTGTCTATAAATGCAAACAAAGACGTTGGCCTGTTAGCTCAGTCTCTTTTCGCTTGAACCCGCCCAGTTCGTTTGGTGACGGTGTGACCATCTCATCTGTCAAACCTTTACTAGCTGCCTGTTTATTCCATCTTAAGTAACCGGGTGGGTCGCTCAGTGTCACAGTGGGGCGGGAAAAATAGAGGGCATATTTTATTTAGCATACTGGCATTATCCCCCCCACATTAACAATTGACAATTATTAGCTCCAGTCTCATAAATCAGCTGCGTGGCCCGTTATTATTGTTGAATTGAATGGCTTTTGGGGAAGTGAGGGTCAGTGTCATTAACCAGCCCCGAATCCCCGCGCGCTCCACCCCCGGCCCCCCGAAGGCATTTGAGGCTCTATACGAGCCAAAGACCTGCTGGCTAATATCGCCGTGTGGTCGGGCTAAATGCTTAATCACACATGCATTAGCAAGAGACAGCGGGCCATTGTGTACACGTAGGTTTACTGGAATTAAGCGATTAATGGCCAGCTAAGCGGCAGGCGACAAGGCAGCATATCAAGAATGATGGAGCGGTTTTTAATGTTGAAAACAAAAACTGGCCTATGAGAGCGGATGTCACCGCTCGCTGGTGCGGCGTCAAGGGGAGCCGCAATTACTGTACGCTGTGTCTGACGATCCATCATAAAACGTCAAGGTCATTGTGAAATGTATTGATTATTGTATCACAGCGCATTGTAATGTTTATTGCTTTGCTATTATAAGTATGCAAAAGCTTCAACTTCTAAACAGCTGCCATCAATTTCAAAAACCGTCTAATTTGTCTCGCTTTATGCATTAGGCCAGACCCTTTTGTTTGTTTGTCCTTTCATGCTTTATGACTAAACTTCTAAGTTTTTCATAACAGTTATGTTTCTAAGACGTCCCTTTAGGCTAATTACGATCTTGGCCACTGTAATGTACGATTTCTCATGAATTATTCAAAACAAAGGCAAAAGAGAAGCGTGTTCATATAATTAATTAGTCTGCCCATGATATACACAGGCAACATCATTCTTTAATAAAAATAAAATGTATTCATGTTATTCATAATATATTGTGCATATAATTCCTGGAATTTGAGATTATGCAAAATCATGTTCATACATTTTTTGTTATGATTTATATGACTAATTCTACTTGATTTTTTTTGGGAATCATTGAACTGGTCTTAGAGAGCCTAGAGCAGCAGAACGCTTTCTCATGGTGGGTTTGGTAACCTATTAGCCCCCCAAACAGTGACATAAATCTTGAATGTTTTATTATCATTATATTTAGGCTAACCATAATGAAACTGTATATGTGCATATTCCATCATGTACACTTACCAGGTTTCCAAGGTAATTGGTGATAATAGCCACAGATACTAGATATAACCCTATTTACCAAGTGGAGCAAGTAGAAACTAAACGTATAACTTAGTAACATGCTTTCTCAGTGTTGCAAGAAACCCAGTTATTGATTTTGATTGGATAGGGCTTCCAGTGCGACAGCCACCGTCCAATCGCTGTGTCTGTTGATCAGTCAAACCTAATTTGATTGGATGCGATCCTTAAAGAACATCCAGATGGGAGCAATCGGATGCAGTCTGCCCTTTCAAGGCTCTGATTCACTTCCTGTTCCCAGCAGGCCTTTCTCTCGGGCCTGAAGATGTCTCCCGTACATCCCTCTCTCTGCGTCCCCCGAGGAAGGTGACGTATGTGACAAATCGCTGATCTGCAGTTTTCTGTAGCAAAACCAACATGCCGCTCATCATCGTGGGACACAAATCCGATCAGAAAACTCCCAGAATCCCCAGGCTGCCTGATGATGAATTGACGAATCAGAGACAATGTTTATGCATCAGGCCAACATTACTGGCAAATGAGAGTAAATTACCTTATCTGCAAATATCTGTTTGGGGAATAGGCTGGGCGGAGTGGTGGTGAGGCTCACCTTGACGAGTTCCGAGCCGTATCTGGAGAACACGCTGAAAACATAGAGCGTTACGTTAATACGTGTTTGATTAAACAGAAACCGTCGAGGTAAACCCACCAAGGTTTCTGAAAATGGTTTTGAAACCCGTAGCTGGAACAAATATTTTGGTTTTGTTTTTCTCAGTGACTCCTGAAGTTATGTGGAGGACTTGTGTTAGAGCTCCCATGAACAGCTTTTATATGAGTTTAGCACATTAGGCTTGGCTTGATCCTGGTCCAGATTGAAGTCACATAATGAAAGCCAATAGCCCTTGGGTGATATAAAGTATCACTAGGAGGACAGAGCCACCCCTTAAGAGTAGCAATAACGCTTAATGCAATCATAGAAAATGGCTTTCTGAATATAGGTGTGATGGAAGCGATACCCCGCAATCTCAATGTGCAGAGGTGACAGCATGATGAAAGAAAATCCTGCAGCAAGTTCATATTGGATCTCCTGGCCTGCCTTCCCATCACAGCTTCTGAGAAATTGATTGGCTATTTACTGTTCTGGGTTTGGTGCGAAGCTAATTGTGTTTGTTGGTTTTGGTGTAGATCAGGAAAATGCAAACACAGAACATACAGGATATCAACGAAAGACATCTAACCACCGTTACAAACCCTAACCCTGGAGAGAGAGATGTTTCTGAACTCAACATCAAAATATTGACTTTGAGAGGAAGCGCCTGCCCTCCCCATGATCACTGATCGGCCATCTTGCCTCCCCGCGTCCGCTCTCTCCTTCGCCTGTGTGCAGCGGAGCGACGTGCATCTCCAGCATCAGAAGCAGCAGGCTGCAGCGCTGGGCCGCGCGGAGCAGATTGATGTCATTGTCTCGGCACACTGACCTTTGCTGTAATACCCACGGCAGACATCACAAACTCTCACATCAATTTAGCCCAATTGGATGTGGCATGTCTTGGCTAACTCGATTTGTGGAGAAATGCACCTGTCTCTGCCTTCTCTCCCTATAGATTTGCTGAAGTGGGGGAGGGGAGGGGAGGGGGGGGGGGAGGGGAGGATTTGTGAGTGGTGCCGTTTGGATGCCCTCCTTGCATAAACACACACACACATAAACACACTAACACACACGCATAACCACACACACACACACACACTCTCTTGATCCTCTCTTTGCAGATGTAGCTTCTCTGAAGCAGCACAACCCCCATGAGTGTGTGTGTTTTTGTCTGTGTGTGTGCATGTGTGTCTGTATGTGTGTGTATGTGTGTGTGCATGT
>CM042855.1:16895963-16950963 GCA_023658055.1 Thaleichthys pacificus | reverse complement strand
GTCCCAGGGGCCAGTGAGCCAGCCAGGCAGCCGGTGGCAGAGCTACCACCGTGGGGGCCTCCCCTGCACCGACGCCCCGGCACCCCCCCCCCCTCCACCCAGCTCTGGCCGCGCCGCATGAATGCAGATGAAATTTGAAATATGAAAATCTCCAATAATTTATGGAAGTTGTCAGGAATACCAGGCAGTCTGCTGCTGGCTGGTTTGAGGAGGGAGGGAGAGAGAAGAGGACGGGGAGAGAGGGGGAGGAGAGGGGAGAGGACGGGGAGGAGAGAGGGAGAGGGGAGGACGGGGGGAGAGAGAAGAGGGGGGAGGACCGGGGGGAGAGAGGGGGGAGAGGACAGGGGGGAGAGAGGCGAGGGGGGAGGACGGGGGGAGAGAGGAGAGGGGGGGAGGACAGGGGGGAGAGGGGGGAGGACAGGGGGGAGGACAGGGGGGAGAGAGGAGAGGGGGGAGGACGGGGGGAGTGTGTTGTTCTCCACTCCAGGAGGGAGGAGGGGTCTGGCTGCTGGCTGAGGATGGTACGATCCTGGGTGGGACAAACCCATGCAGTGAGACAGCTGTTAGCTGTGGCACGACCAGCAGACCCTGGCTGCTAATGACAGGAGTACAGATCCTAGACCGGCACACTGCATCGTCACAAACTCACTGTTAGTGTTGCTGGTCAACCAAGCCTCCAGATGTTAACATCCCTTGATTGCATCTCTCAAATAACACCACAGCCACATACTTGGGGAAAAACACCCACTGAAACCCACACCCTCCATCATCTCCCCACGAAAAGAGAGAAGGGGCTGATGAGAGTGAGAGAGGGGGTTAGAGGAGTAATGGCTATTCTCTGAGGCAAACCTGAGCCTGGAGTGGAAAGGAGGGAAGTAAACACAGAAAGAGGAAAAAGTGGAAGAGAGAGGGTGGGGGGAGAGAGAGCTAGGGAGAGACAGGGAGGCCCAGAGAGAGAGGCAGAGAGAGGGAGAGAGAGCTAGGGAGAGACAGGAGGGCCAGAGAGAGAGGCAGAGAGAGAGGCAGAGAGAGAGGCAGAGAGAGAGAGAATAGCTCTTAGATAGATTACAGCTCATTAGTGGAGGCCTCGCACCATGCCATCATGTCAGGAGGAATCCTTTTTAATTCGCACAAATTTGCCTGGAATTCTTCTGATTTAAACCGGCCTCCATTATCAAAGCTGGGAATGTGATTAGCCCCTGATTATTCCCATGCAAGGCTGCCAGTGCCCCCCCTGCTGCCCCCCCTGCTGGAGGCTGGGGTTAGGCTGCCCTGGAGGCTGGAGGCTGGGGTTAGGCTGCCGTGGAGGCTGGGGTCTGGGGTTAGGCTGCCCTGGAGGCTGGGGTTAGGCTGCCCTGTCTATCTTCAAAAACCCTCACGCCGACCACACATCACAACATGGAACACTATATTTAGGACTTGAGATTGGAGCTGCACATTTCATAGCAGTCGTTTTGTGTGATATTCTGTAACTATTTTTCTTCTGGAAAATATTACATTCGATTTTAATACAGCTCTCCTTTTTATGTTTTGTGAAAAAAAAATGATATTTCAAATGAAGTGTTTATGTAACGTTTCTGTCCTATCATCTGCTTTGCTTCTATTGTCCTTCACTCCTCTCTTCATCTCTAACCATGGGGGAAATATAACATCTTGCTGGATTCTGTGTCACCAGAACCAATTGAAAGCCTTCACCTTGTTATCTGATGTTATTATAGCACTGGGTTGACAGACTTATAACTGGGGCAGAACAGGTGGAATGGTTTCCCATTGCTAAATAATCACTCCAATTAAACAATTAAAACCCAAGGCGGAATTGAGTTACAGATACCCCATGAATCCGCCCCCAGTGCTAATAATAAATGAACAAAGACGTCCTTGACTTTTATGGTTTCATCAACATGTTGAAATGTTAATTCCAATTTTGTATTGCTGCCAAAACGATACATGGTCGGCCATTAACTACCGAATTATCAGCACATGCTAACATAAAAGACAAAAGGAATTTAACCCCCCAAAAATCTGAAATCTTTATTCTATTGTATGTTTTCGCAGTGTGTACAACAATTTGCAAAACAGTTTGTGGTGCGGCAGGTCAGGGTTATAGAACGTGTCTTTGTTTCAAACAGACGTGCTTCTTCTGTTCTTCTCCTTCTGCACCCTGCTGGGAGAGAGCGGTGGGGGCCCGGGGGCCCACACATGCCCCCCTCTCTCTCCACCTCCTCCCTCCATCCATCCATCTCCTCGCTCCCTCGTTCCTCCTCCATGTCCCAGCAGGCTTTGCTGCAGGGTGCTGTGTAGACGCTCTGCGGTGGTGAGGTCACTGAAAGCTGGCATGGTAGGAGATGACTGAAGCCTAATTGTGCTTTTGAGGGATGCTGTGCTGTGGGGTTAGCGTGAGGCTGCGTGAGGCCTGGCCGTGGGGATGGACACATGGCCAGGGGAGACTCAGGATACTGGGTTCTGCTAATCTGAGGTCAACAGAGTTGCTAAGGGTCCTTTGACTGACATTTGGGCTCCTGTTGCTTATTTGAAAACTGGGGCTTCAATGAAGGTGTTTAAAAAATAATAATAAAAACAATACTGTGTCCTTATTGTTATTATTTATTTTCCTGATGAAAAAAATCTATATTTTTCGACCATTCATGGTTCTCTTATCCTCTCTGAACCTCCGGTACTATCATGTGAAATGTAAAAGTTACACACTATCTTTAAGAAAACGCCACTTGCAACTTTTTTTGCTCGACTATTTTGTCCCAGAAAAATATAGAGACGATACTGTCAGGCATAGGCTACATAAAAACCAACCTCTCATTCAACCTAGCATTTCCCTTTACAATGCAGTCTCTCTCTCTCTCTCTCTCTCTCTCTCTCTCTCATATCTCTTGATCCCTATAGTGTACCCCCCCCCCCCCCTCCTCCCCACCGCCACCACTACCACATCTAACCCCCCCAGGCCCTCCATCCACCCCTGCTATTTTCACCCTGCACACATCCGTCGCTGCACTTATCCAGCCCCAGACGGCTGGTGGCTCAATGGCTAAACGGATTAGCCGACAACAGAGCACCTTCCCCTCTCCGCTTCTTGCTTCAGTCCTGGGAGGCGCGTTCTATTGAGCCGGCCCGGGCCCTCCACTAGCTAGTCTTTATTGAGGCGTCTATGGGGCTTTATGTTGCTAGCTCTCGGCCTTGCCCTCGCAGTCATCAATCATCCGGGCTCCAGAGTCGCTATCAGACCCCAGACAGTCCGCCAATGCAGACCCTTCCAGGAAACTCTATAGGAGATGGAGAAAGAGAGTGGGAGAGAGAAGAGAAGGAGAGAAAGGAAGAGAGAGCATCACTCTGATTCCGTGCCTGCCACTCTCGGTTGTAGTGGATTTGATAGACGTCCTGTCGAGTGTCTGACAATGCAGCGATTAACGGGTTGCAGAGAGAATCGGTCCTATTTAAAAAGCGATAATTATACCAATAAAATTAATATTCGAATATAAACCTCACAAAAAAATCGTCAAACGATTGATACTTTCATTAAAATATGCAGGTTCTTGTCTGGGCCGTATCATAGCCTGTGGTTTAAATACGGTGAGCAAAGTTGACCAAATATGTATAGCCTACCAGCCTAACGATAACAGGCAGAGGAACAACAACAAAGGTTATTTAAGGGAAAGATGTCTCATATAAAGATCTGTCCATGATATCACTTTCCCCTTTTTCATCAGGACTCAACGGCGTGTCGAATTCTACTCTGCACTTAACTTTTTTAATAACGATTTTTTTCCCCTCTCTCTCAAGGCGCAAGCTCTCACTCACCTCCTAGTGGAATAGGCGGAATCCGATTATAGTTCTATTTTACAGCAGACGCCAGGGCGCAATAAAAGAAGAGAGCACGGAAACGGGACTTCACCCATCAATTAGATCTCTATTAGCAGCCAATGCAGACCTCACCGCAGGAAATACTGCGGCCTTGCCTCAGCCAAGCGCTGAAATTAAACAATTGTTCAAGCCCGACATGGTAGAGTCAAGTGCACAATATTTTGGGTAATTTGTTTCTTATAACTGCGCAGCCTAAAGCAACTAAAACGGTGACCTTTTGACCTCTGCAGGGTTAACATGTCAATATTGGATGATTCGCATTGACAAGAGAGCACATGAATGGGCAATAGCCTATGTCTTTTAGATACATTGGAGATACGATTGAGGAGAATTGGTGATCAATTGGAGATCAATTAAGAATGGCCTTTTCCCCACTTACAGCCAAAATCCTATAGATATGGTAAGATGCTAACGTTGTCTGTTTGTGAGCTTGCATTCTATGCCAATCCAAAGATCCAATATCGTGTTTGGACAGGCAAACATTGCTCAATGGTTTGTATAATTGTAATTAATATATATGCCTAGGGTACAGATCCTGATGCTGTGACCAATCATAACCTGATATAATGATTCCTTACCAGAAACCATTACAAAACTGATATATTTTTTACCTGACATAGTGCGGTAAGAAATATATGCTTAGGCCCATATGAGGATGTGATTTCGTTGAACGGACCTAGGCTACTATAAGGGGCAAATCGACTATACTGACTTTAAAAGAAAGTTAAGAAAGTCTGTGAGCTTGATAGAGCTGAACTTCTAATGCGAACGTTGCCTGTTTCTAAGTAAGGGCTGGTATACGTAGCCTTTGCTCTGTTTGTTCATCAAAGGATGCCCATTTATCATCCACCGGGACAGCTTCGTATTTTCTACCTAGATCCCTCAGTTCCAGACCCAACTTCAGCATTTTTATGGAAAACTGCAGTCATTTTGATTGATGAAATCTAAAGATGTCTAAAACAATCCGCGAGATCCCCAACTGTGACGCACCAACGGGGTGCTTCACTGTTTGCATTGTTCCCGACAAAGAAAGGAGAGAGTCGGGAGAATACACGAGAAAAAATCGTGATTTCTGTTCAAAAGGGATGTAAAAGCAGCATTTCTTTACAGGGAGTGGGAAAGTTGCAGAAAACTTTTTCCACTTCAGTCACAAACAATACTTGCTTAGTTTTCTTAGCTCATGGGGACAGGATATAAAGAATTGATTATTTTACTGAATGATTTGTATGCTTATGCCAGTCAGAACAAGGTCTAATGAATATCTTCTGAACAGCCTTAACATCAGTGCTTTTTAAAATAGCAAATTTAGCAAAGGCTAAACTGTCTACAATACTTTTTCTTAACGTACGGTAGGATTTATAATGTCACAAGAAATGTCATCTGCGTAATTACCGCAATCTATTATTAATACTAGGTGTGTGGTATCTAATACCCACTGAAATATCAAGGCAAGTCTACTTAATATCGCATCACCCAAAGGGCGTTTCAATAAATCTCCCTTTAACTGCGTTTTCCCTCAAAACTCCTCCGGGCGAGAGGAGGCCGTGTCAAGATTGCGTTTGTGTGCCAGTGCTTAGGACCAGCTGCTCCTAAGGACAGACAAGCCCTTGTCAATTAGCCAGTTGACAAGCAGGTCCTCCGGTTGCCCGAGGCGCTCCACCAGCCAGCAGTGTACAGTCCCCGCAATTAGTATCAATTCCTGTCTGGACCTCCACGGAGCGCACAGACACCGGCCGGTCAAATGGCCAAACACTCACAGCCACAAATGACAGTCGCAGTGTGGACCTCTCGCTGTAGAATTTTTATGAGGCTCAAACCAAACTGGACTTTTGGGGTTTTGTGAAAGACAAGTAAATAAATGTCAGTCCAACCCTGTCACAATACTGTCATCCTTTAGAACGATTGCTCACCGTGCGCCTTTGTGGCCTGTGTCACCGCGAGCAGCTGGGGGTGGCATTCCCTAGCCTCCGCGTTGCCCTTTAGGCCGTGGGGGGATGGACTCCGGACAGGGCGGTCCAGCCGTTTCTACAGCGCCATGATAGGTCGGGTCATCGGGGCCAAGTTTCCAGCAGGACATGCAAAGTCCTGAGCAGCGGCAGCTGACTTCGAACAAAACCCCCAGAGCTCACCAGGCCTGGGGAATCATTAGTACAAGCGTTTGTTTAACTAATTAGCAAGCTGGGCAGTCAGAGGGAGGCTTGTTGGGGCAATGCATTTATTTTGAGGAAGATCCAGAGTTCAAAGTACAGAACTGGGACATGGCAGAGTCGCCTGGAGCGGCTCACTGAAGTTCAAGAACAGAGCAAACAGCACATGCCAACAATGGGGGACACGTAGCATTCAACCGGGATGGAGCTAAAGAAAGTCCAACGACCGTAAAGAGAGAGAGGGGGGCGATGTCCCGAGTTAAATATGGGAAAGTTTAGGGAATGGGTCGACGGGTCAAGAAAAGTCAACAAGAGAGCAGTCTTGATGACAGAAGGAATTTAATATCAAAAATACATAAATCTTCAAGTGAGGGCAGGCACATAATAGGCACAAAGGAAGCGAGTGTTCGAGTCAACACGGATTTGTTGTTGGAGATTAAATGGATTGGGCCAAGTTGTTAACATTAACACAAAACGTTCGCACTAGAATAGAAGTAATACAGAATAGGAGGTTCCCTGTGGGCCGGGGTTGACGTGTCGTGAAGAGAGACCGCTTATCTTGCCGCCTGGAGGCCAGTGGAGAGAGACCGCTTATCTTGCCGCCTGGAGGCCACTGGAGAGAGACATGACCCCATGAGACCGCGCATTTTTTCACTTGTTAACAGCCGCGCGCAAATTCACGTTGACAATTGTTTTTTTTACAATTGAAAAATAACAATAGGCCTATGTTTTTATGCACTTACATGTCGCAAGGTCTATCGTTCGTTCATCCTCCTTCATCAGCTGTCTTCTCTGTTATGAAGTTGGTCTTAGCAATAACTCGGAGTCTAACATGTTCAGTGCACTGAATTGGTAACTTAATGTCTCAGTCTTGTTGAAAAACAAGTGGCGCCACTTGAGCTTTCTATCCAGCCCCCGGTCTATCAGACCGCCGCCATGACACACTGGAGGCAGTTGACCAACCGTTAAGTCACTGAGAACTTCGACTGACCTTCGGCCGTTTCTCAGTGGTTGGCCGCCCTCACCCCATCCGAACCAATGCTAGTTCCCTACCAGTCACAAACAACTCTGAGTTCCATAATTCTTCACGAAAAGGCATTATTAGGGAAATCCTTCCTTTTTGACAATTTAATCGTGCAAACTAATCATCTCCGTGACACGGGCCATTCATCTCCTCATATGCAGACAAAGACAAGGCCTCTTCGCAGCGTGCTCGCCTGGGTCCTGCAGAACGGTCTATTTTGAGATCAAGTGCACAATAAAAGCATTGTGACCGCCTAATGGTTATGTTTGTGAAACCACCCAAACCCTGTGTGAGTTTCTGAGTATCCTAATGATGTAATCTTCAGGCTACAGAACACACTACTTGAAATAAAACAATTTCTCTTTTTATTTTCATGAAAATAGAAAAGAGGAACATGTATTGAGATCCATGTGTAAAATACGGTGCAAATGGAAGAGATTCAGTTGATGGAGCAGAATTGCCATCCTCAAAGCCTTTAGTTGTTAAGTTGTGACTACTTTTATGAATCAATTTAGCCTTTCCGCCTTTTTCTTGTGGGAGTAACAAGACAGAGAAATTGATCCGTCGAGACCTCACCTTTCGGTGCGCCTCAATAGCGGAGACACCAGCCTCGCGCATCGAATGTATAATTTTTAATATATATGCAATAAATGTTCAATTTGTTTGCTGAAATGACGGGAAATAATAACGTCAAAATGTAAAGCCATCCATTAAATCTAAACGACGTGCGTGCTCCGCCGCTTGGTGCTTGATTAATTCATTTTCTGATTGTGTTTGATAAAGCAATAATGATAGCGCTGTGATCTTGGCAATGGTCTCCGCGGGGCAGTTGGGCAAATTCCCTTTTTGAAAAAATACGGGGCTGTAGTTCAAACCTTATCAATAATTAATATGTTTAATCGATGCCTTTGTACCGGGCCTGCATTCCAGACACACGTTGAATTAACGGTACAGGAACATAATTGTATCAAGCTTTTGCCAAACAATCACGTGACCCTACATTGATGGTGAGCGCATCGTATATTATAGGCCTAAGCGGTGTCCCCTATGGTCGACAAATGACCACACTTGCGCATTGCTTATGAAATAGATAACCTGTCATTGGACTTGATAAACTGATAATTTCAACCGTAAATCATTTAACTCAATGAACCCTTTGCAGGACTGCGGAATTTTACTTGAATTATCAAATGATAGGTCAAATGATGAGGTCTTATGATCAAACTATCAAATGATTATCTTCATATGAATCAATCTGTTCAATGTTAATGTGAAATATGAAAATTGTGTATGTTAGCCTACACGCATTCTAAATAACGTTAATCTTAACACATTGCATATTTGGTCTGAACACCTATGATTTAATGTTTGTGGTCAGTTCTCGTCAGTGAACGAGACCTAGGCCACAAAACCTCCACTGTGAATTGAGGTTGAAGCATCATTCTTGTAATCTATAATGTTGCTTGAAAACGCTGTATGCTAATAATGTCATAGGCCTACCCAGTGGTCGATGGTGACCAGTATCCTCCAAAGGTAAACAGGCCTAGAGAGATGCTAGCTACTGGGTCAGATTTACACGTTTGCGTAGATTTTTAATTGATGAACAAGAACAGTTGGTTAGAAAAGCCACAATGGTGGGAGTTCCTGACTTGAAGCCTGTTGTCAGCCTGCACTTATATCTGGGCTTCTTTCATTGTTAAAGCAGGTCTGGGCTTTAAACACATTAACTAAACAGTAGAGTGAATGACACTAACCCTAATTTTGGTCTATGAAATTCAGTCTATACGTTTTTGTCTAAGAAGATCACTTGGACTATTAGCCTGGCTATCCTCAGACCATCTCATCACCAAATAAAAACCAGCAGAATTGCTGTTCGGAATGGGGCTCATGGTATAAATCAAAAACGCATTAACTTGGCTCTAACTATTTGATTAATACATCGTATTCAAGCGAAAGGGAGCCGGGGAGGGGTACGTGGCCGGTGACATAATGGGCTCTGTCAAGCAGCCATGTGCAATACGCCCAGGCGATTTGTGGTGACAATCCTGATGCGATCAATTCCATTACGCCTATTCACTAAGAAACAAACATGGGCCTACCTTCCCAAAAGAATAGTCTACTGAATCCTAAAACGTTTCTATGGGAAGACTTAGGCTCGAGTCATGCGACAGAAAAAAGACGCCCTCTTGCAGATTATCTCAGAAACAGGCCTCCAGATAACCTATAAAAAAATATTTTAAGTCGTGCTATATGTCATGGAATCCTCAGCAAATTTTCGAGAAATATCAGGTGGTTTTCTTAAACAATTCGCTCGTGACTGCTTAATGAACACATCAAATATTTCGAGCAGAAATCGAACCCGCTTATTTTCTCAGTCAAGATGATGAGTTCTTAAGCGAAAAGAATTATACAACCGTGTCCTTCTGAGCCTCCCTCTACTGAACAACGCTTTTTAAATGTCTTCCTTGCTTGTCTCGATTTTCGTTTGTTTCGTCCTCTTCCACTCCCTGTTTGTTTTGGTGCAATAGCTACAGCTGTGGAAAGAAAAGGCCCTACAGCCCTCTTTTTCCGATTACAACCGCATTCCTTTGAGAGGTAGCCTTTGATTTCTCCCCTTTTAACGTCTTTGACTCTACCCTGTCAGTCGCTTGCCTGTTTTGTCTTTTTCTCTTCCCCGGCAGTTGAACAGAAAACGTATGGATCGGTGATGGATCAGCTTTAAATTAGGAAAAGGTTAAGAGTGGAAAAGGTGAAAGTGCGTGTTAAACGGTTCCCCTGGCAATTGTTTTATTTTTTTGAGGGAATTTTTTTAAACTTTATTATTTTTATTTGCCTAACAGTCTTAGGCGAAAAAAAAGTGATACCTTGGCTGAACGATTTTATAAAGGAATTGCCATGAAAATGCAAAACCGGCTTGTAATATACTCAAACAAAAACGTACAATTCGAATTAAATAACAGACTGCCACCACACCGGTCCATATGTAGGCTATATAGTTTCATTTGATATGTTTTGTTTTGTTTAGCAAAAAAATAAAATAATGACATTAATAAAAGAGAAGAAGAAAAAGAAAAAAGGAAAGTCAATTTTTTATCTGGACAGGATAGGCTTAAGCGTGTTACTTTTAAAGCTTCTGTCACACCTATAACACTCGAACTTGGCCTTAAACCTATTGTTCTACCTCTTGGCTTACATGACACAATACAGAATTGAATGCAATCAGCATATTCTCTACATTCGGTATTTACATTGAAAATCATGTAAACGATTGACTATTTGTATTTCTAAAGCGTTACAAACGAAAGAATGCTCAAAAATAATTATAGCAGGCTATAAAAGCATAATCTTCAAAAACAGCATCCTCTACAGCATAAGGTATAATAACGACAGTAATGATGCGGTCCTTGAGGACCTGACGCAAGAGAAACGTTATGCAAGCCCTTGCTCACTTTGTTCGTGAGATTGCACCACTCCTATTCTTCACACACCGAATCTCTGACAGTAGTAGACATAGTCTGTTCTATCTACCGTTACAAAATCTTACTCACAGGCTATGATAATGTGCGTGATTCCGACGGTCATGAACACCATCCGTTTATTTTCGTTATAAAATAGCCTATTCGAAAATGTGAACAAAAATCATGCAACGTAGTTGTAGTCTGTTACTTACTGTGGCGATGTGTCTGCGCTGTGAAGGGTTCTTTTCCATCTCAAACCGTGTCAAATATGAAGTGTATAGTCTCGACTATTTCGCAGAGATTCACTTAAACAAGTGGAAACTTGGTGCCCTTCTGCACCATTTTATACATGATGAGCCGTCAGTAATGGGATTATTAAACAAAAACGGTTTCAGGCGCTGGCGTTAACCTTTTTTAATGCATAATTAGGTTTTGCAAAGAAATAATTAGATTCAACAGTGCTTACACTGCCTATATTTTCAAATGATATCTACCACAATCACATCATGTTTTGACCCTCTTGTCAATCACATAACAACATTTTTCAAGTATCACAAAAGCAAATCATTTTAAAACATATTGGGACCACCAAATACAGTATTATACATAGCCAAAATGAATTATCCTTGGGCCTATAACGGGATTGCCAACTCATGCTTTGTCCACAATATAGTGGGCGAGTACGCCATCTAGTGATATTGTGGCGTTACATAAACCGTTCACAAAGAGCTCTTGGCTCGCCTCATCTGCAGCATAGACACGCCTTATAAATAGGCTTCATAAGTTTAGACATAATTTGCAGCCATAAATATTTTTTTTATGACAGTAAAACATTTTACTCAACACGCCTGATCTGTTTGGTAGTTTAAATGTAGGCCTATATCTAAGTTTATCAAGGCCCATAGATTCTTCTGTGATGATTTCAGTTGAATAATTATAATAGGAATGAAGTACTCTTACTGCACACATATATGAACTAATTCATTCATATAAATTAGGCAAACTAAATTTGTGCCATCGGCTTATGATTAGTCTCGAAGGAAACTAATCGTCCGTTAGTCCAGTAGCGCAGCATTCTTTTTCAGCACCACGGACAACGACAGCTGTCAATCATATGTAAAGTGCAGTACTACATCTTGCCACAGTGAGAACATTTTACATGTACAGTGAACTCGTCACACGGGCCCTTAGCATAGTATCAACAATCAGTGTTTGTCAGCTGGTCTAACCTCACGACCCACATTTCTACTTGGTTATCAAGTCAATTAATGAAATTAATTAGACAATTCAGACTCTCCCAAATACCCCATTTGACATTTACGTTTTGTTAATTTCGAAGACGCTTTTATCCAAAGCGACATAACCTACAAATAGTGTAGTACAGCAGAAGATCAAGGATCAGAAGTGCATGGTTCTACAGAGTTTCGGTGGTCAGTCCAGAAATAGAAACTGTTTATAGAATAGCCTAGGATCTGTGCTATATTGATAACCACGAGTCATACACTAGACTTATGTTGCAGTAGACCTTTTAAGTCAATGATTGAACTCATCCTCCCATCCCCCAAGTCTTCTGCTGTTGTTCTGCTCTCTCTCTCTCTCTCTCTCTCTCTCTCTCTCTCTCTCTCTCTCTCTCTCTCTCTCTCTCTCTCTCTCTCTCTCACCCACACACACACACACACAAACATCTGCATATAGGCTGAACTTCATAGGGCCACAACCACCTCTCCCCATGGATTTTCATTCCCTGTGGTCGTACTGATGCAGCAAGTTAATTAAGTCAGTTAGATATCCTTTTTAGTATTTCTTTGTCATCATGTTTGCATCACCCTGAACAAACATCTACACGTTGCTCCTTCACTTTGACATCCAATCAAAATAGCTATTTTTGCTGTTTGGCTACAAACATCGCGATAACGATTTCTCCTTGGTGCAAGAGAGGGTCAGCTGATCACTTTCGTCACTGGCAGTGGCTACCGACGCGTGTCGTTGAACAAGACAGTAGCTAACACAAGAAATAAGCAACAGTGTAAGAAACGGAATCTATCACCAGTGAAGTGACAACTAGTTTTAACGTCGACAAGTTCCAGGTAAATAAGCAGTACATTTCTGCAATCACATTAAGTAATTCAATTACATTTAGCTCGCTGTCTTAGACTTACTAGCTAACTGTCAGAACATTCCAGACAGCTTTGCTGGCGTCGTTAGTGCTAGCTTGATAGCATCGAGCAAGACATAACACTCGCTAGCTTTATAGTCAGTAATTTGTGCTGCCATTTAACACATAATTCTACATTTACGTTATTTAGTGTGCTGCTCTTTTCAAATGCGTTGCCCCCCAAATAATAAATAAGGCGAAGATCAAACCTCCATAATCATTTACACTTCCTGGATTTCTCATACTAGCCGTCCAAGCTATCTAGCTTGCACTGTCATGTGGTTAGCTAACGTTAGCTTCTGTTTAGAAGCTAGCTCGCTAGCTAACGCACTCAGGCTATTTTCTGAAATAAATACGTTTAGTTGTACACATGACATGGTTATCTATGATACAGCCTTATATAACATTGATTGCTTGAAACAGTGTATGTGCCACACAGTTTGAGAGCTATGTGTTTACACCGGTTCAATGAGCTAACTAGTACTTAATAACTTGCTAGCTATCCAGTTAGCTATACATCTTTCAAAGGCTTAAAATACGCGTCATCATGAAATAGTTGCAGCTAGCTTTTTTAAATAATTAAATACACATTCAGTAAAGCGACGTATTGCATAAAGAAATGCTGCCTTGCTTTGTCTGATACGATGAGCATGCTAGCCACTGGAGCAAAGTTCGTTCAATTAGTCATTAAATTAAGTTACTAAGGTAGGACTAACAAGGTTATTCTATAAACCACCGTTCCTTTTTCATGTAGGGAAACCAGAGTTTAACGTCAAGATGGCTGACACGGAGCAAACGGAGCAAACGACCCCCCCTCCTCAACTAGGACCAGTAGTGAGTATTAGTGCGTCTCAAATCAATACTGACAGCCATTATCGTAAATAACAATTATAAACTCTGTTGACACCGTTTTCTTTTTTTTTAAAGCAATATATGTTGGCGAACAAGTTGGAGACAGCGATGTGGCTGTCACGGATCTTCACAGTGTACTGTTCAATCATGTTCATCCTACCACTTCTAGGGTAAGTAACTCGAACACTGCCAGAGTGTAATTATAGTTAGTATCACGCACATCATTATCCGCTGATGGAGAGGTTATGGAAATGACACTTGATTAGACTTAGTCTGTAAGCAAGGGACACCAATTAACAAGCAAAACAAATAACAAAACAAGTACATTTCTACTATTAACCATATGATGACAGACATGCATTTGCAAGTGCACACAACTTACAAACACTTTGTATACATGTCAAAGCACTTAAAAATGTAATACCGAAGATAATACTAGAAGACTATTTACATTTCATCCATTTTACCGGACGCTTGTATCCAAAGCAACGTACAAAAATTGCATATATAAAGTACAGCAGATGATCTTGGCCTGTGTCTCGTGGGCCTGGCTGATATGTGTGTCTTCCTGATCTCCAGGCCTCAGGCAGCAGCTAACTTCTACCAGCGTGCTCTGCTGGCCAACGCCCTGACCAGCGCCCTGCGGCTGCACCAGAGGCTCCCTCACTTCCAGCTCAGTAGAGCCTTCCTGGCCCAGGCTCTCCAGGAGGACAGCTGTCACTACCTGCTGTACTCCCTCATCCTGGTCAACTCTTACCCCATCACCAGTATCCTTTCAGTCCACACACACCTGGATTTGGAGGAAATAGGAATTATTCTGGGGAGTAGGTTCTGAAATGTGGGCGGGGTCGTTTTTTTTTTTTTTTTACTGATGGAGGATGTGAACGTTAATTTTGTTTACTTTATAAATGGTGTGGGGGATGGGCTTGTCGTTCACTAAAGGTGGGTGTAGAATCCTTTGTAATGAGACCTACACCCCTGGAATTATTCATACAACCTTATTTGTTTGTAAAGGCACGAAGCTCTCCATGATCCTCCACAACTGGTTTGGGGAGTGTTTCAGACTGATGCAAACAAGTTTACATGTTGATAATGTAAACATGTGGTAAATCGTTCAGTGCAGAGTGTTCATTGTGTCAAAGTGAATTCCAAGATATTTCCGTTTTGTTTCTTAACTGCCGTCTTCAGTGAGCATATTCCCTGTTTTCCTCTTCTCCCTGCTCCATGCAACCACGTATACAAAGAAGGTTCTAGATGTAAGGATGCATGATCACACAGTCCAAACACAGCTAAGTGATTGATATTGATAGGCTCCCAGTTTCTTGAATCCTAATTCATTCCTTCTTCCTAACGTCCATGTAGGCGATGGGTCCCAACAGCCTTGCCTTCGTGAGAAACTTCCTCGACAAGCTCACAGCGAACCAGCAAAACATCCTCAAGTTCATCGCCTGCAATGAGATATTCCTAATGCCAGCCACTGTATTCATGCTCCTGAGGTAATCAATTTTTGTTCATATTGACATGACTTTCAAAAATTTAAATGTTTCTCTGTAAACAGACTTCAGTCGACAGTAAGCAGGTCTGCTTCCGAGTCACGTCCCTCCATGTGTTTTGTTGACAGTGGCCAAGGCAGCTTGCTGCAACCCTTCATCTACTACCGGTTCCTCACCCTCCGTTACACCTCTAGAAGAAACCCCTACTGTCGGTAAGACTAGCCCTACGTATCTGCAGCGTTGCTAGGTCAAGACGTCAATAAAAAGTTGAATAGAATGATCCGAAACCTGTACAAGGTGCTGTGATGCAGATGTCAGTTGTTTTGATGAACCTGTAGAGTAACTATGTTTTGGTGGGTGTGTCACAGTATGAGGCTCGTAACTCTACGTTTAATGTGAAGACAGCCACACTTGAAATCTTTAGAAACAGTCATGATCTCATCTGTGATGGCTCTAAAGGGCTACTATACCTCATGTCAAGTTTTGGAGAACGTTTTTAGATTTAAATCCTGTACGTGTTTTTTTTTTTCCTTCCGTTAATCCCTCTTCCTGTGTTCGGCTGCTTGTTCTCCTCCTTCCAGCACCTTGTTCACCGAGCTGCGGATTCTTCTAGAACACCTCATCATGAAGCCTGTCTGCCCTGCCTTCTTCAGGAGAATGTGCCTCAACAGCATCGGTTTCATCAGCCGGCTCGCCCCCACGGGGGTGTGAGCTGTGTTTTCACCACCCGGGGCAGAGGCCAACTGGAGGGACCACCAAACAACAACAACAAAAACCTTTGAATGTTTCAGGTCCGGTTCGTCCCTACAGCTCTGTACATACACTATTGTAGAAGCCCTGCCTGCGATGGTCTCTGAACCTTGATCACATCGATATTAGGCTTTATGGAACTGCTGGCCCCTCCAGCCACCCCCCCCCCCCCCCCCCCCCTGCTCGTTGGAAAGTGCACCTGCTGACTTTCAGGATTGATCCCCTGATGGTAATAAGGTTTTTGTTCGGTCCTGTACTGTTTATTTATTCATGGCAAATACTTGTTCTCTCACAAAATGATCATATTAACCTTCTGAGATTAGGTAGGTGATGATACCAGTTGCAGTCATTGTTTTTTATAATCATTTTCTGTTTTTCAAAGTGACATGAATGAAGGATGGTTTGTGTGTTTGTGTGTAATTTCTATATCCACCAATTCCATTTTCTACTTTTTTTGTATGTGAAATGCATTGGCCTCCATTACTTATTTTGTCTTAACATGTTTTACTTGGAATCTAAATGTGATATATAGATATTAATACTATTTAAAAGCGATGTAGAGAAAGGAACAGGGTCAAAATTAGGCACTGAAATTGAATATCTGCCATAGTTGATCCAAGTCAAGATGATAGAATTGGTTTGAATCAATCAGCTTCACCACTTAAGCGCTCCATATACAACGCATGTCACACAGACATTGGAAAGAATACACCTAATAGTTTAAATGCAAGACCATAGGTGAATCCTAAAAATGTTTCCTGATCAAATGACTTCAAATTTCCATTCAGTGTGACTGAGTTGTGGCTAGTGTAGATGTGGTTCATCGCATGCTCTGTTATGCCATGTAGATGTATTTATTATTTACCTGTAGGAAAACCATGTTTGTGTAGATATGGAATAAAATGATCAATTACCTGAAATGAATAAAATATTGTAGAAAAAGATGCATTGACTCCTGGCTCTTCACTGCGTATGAATAACATAACATGGGGCGGCCCTGTAGCTCACTGGATACACTGCCACCAACAAGGCTGATGCCTTACAGAGGCCCAGCTTTCCTGACTCTCCAACAAGGCTGATGCCTTACAGAGGACCCAGCTTTCCTGACTCTCCAACAAGGCTGATGCAGATGAAATGACCAAAGGGGTTAGCATGTGTGTTTTGGATAAAATGACCAAAGGGGTTAGCATGTGTGTTTTGAATAAAATGACCAAAGGGGTTAACGTGTGTTTTGGATAAAATGACCAAAGGGGTTAGCATGTGTGTTTTGAATAAAATGACCAAAGGGGTAAGCATGTGTGTTTTGAATGAAATGACCAAAGGGGTAAACATGTGTGTTTGGGGTAAATGACCAAAGGGGTTAGCATGTGTGTTTTGAATAAAATGACCAAAGGGGTAAGCATGTGTGTTTTGGGGTAAATGACCAAAGGGGTTAGCATGTGTGTTTTGAATAAAATGACCAAAGGGGTTAGCATGTGTGTTTTGAATGAAATGACCAAAGGGGTTAACATGTGTGTTTTGGATAAAATGACCAAAGGGGTTAGCATGTGTGTTTTGGGGTAAATGACCAAAGGGGTTAGCATGTGTGTTTTGAATAAAATGACCAAAGGGGTTAGCATGTGTGTTTTGAATGAAATGACCAAAGGGGTTAACATGTGTGTTTTGGATAAAATTACCAAAGGGGTTAGCATGTGTGAAATGACCAAAGAGGTTGGTATGTGTGTTTTGGATAAAATGACCAAAGGGGTTGGTATGTGTGTTTTGAATAAAATGACCAAAGGGGTAAGCATGTGTGTTTTGAATAAAATGACCAAAGGGGTAAGCATGTGTGTTTTGGGGTAAATGACCAAAGGGGTTAGCATGTGTGTTTGGGGTAAATGACCAAAGGGGTTAACATGTGTGTTTTGGATAAAATGACCAAAGGGGTTAGCATGTGTGTTTTGAATAAAATGACCAAAGGGGTTAGCATGTGTGTTTTGAATGAAATGACCAAAGGGGTTAACATGTGTGTTTTGGATAAATGACCAAAGGGGTTAGTATTTGTGTTTTGGGGTAAATGACCAAAGGGGTTAGTATGTGTGTTTTGGATAAAATGACCAAAGGGGTTAGCATGTGTGAAATGACCAAAGAGGTTGGTATGTGTGTTTTGAATTAAATGACCAAAGGGGTTAGTATGTGTGTTTTGAATGAAATGACCAAAGGGGTTGGTATGTGTGTTTTGGAGGTAAATGACCAAAGGGGTTAGCATTTGTGTTTTGGGATGAAATGACCAAAGGGTTAGTATGTGTGTTTTGGAAGAAATGACCAAAGGGGTTAGCATGTGTGTTTTGAATGAAATGACCAAAGGGGTTAGCATGTGTGTTTTGGGATAAATGACCAAAGGGGTTAATGGAATAAAATGATCAATTACCTGAAATGAATAAAATATTGTAGAAAAAGATGCATTGACTCCTGGCTCTTCACTGCGTATGAATAACATAACATGGGGCGGCCCTGTAGCTCACTGGATACACTGCCACCAACAAGGCTGATGCCTTACAGAGGCCCAGCTTTCCTGACTCTCCAACAAGGCTGATGTCCTTACCGAGGCCCAGCTTTCCTGACTCTCCAACAAGGCTGATGTCTTACCGAGGCCCAGCTTTCCTGACTCTCCAACAAGGCTGATGCTTACAGAGGCCCAGCTTTCCTGACTCTCCAACAAGGCTGATGCCTTACAGAGGCCCAGCTTTCCTGACTCTCCAACAAGGCTGATGCCTTACAGAGACCCAGCTTTCCTGACTCTCCAACAAGGCTGATTGCAGATGAAATGACCAAAGGGGTTAGTATGTGTGTTTTGGGGTAAATGACCAAAGGGGTAAGCATGTGTGTTTTGAATGAAATGACCAAAGAGGTTGGCATTTGTGTTTTGGGGTAAATGACCAAAGGGGTTAGTATGTTTGTTTTGAATGAAATGACCAAAGGGGTTAGCATGTGTGTTTTGAATGAAATGACCAAAGAGGTTAGTATGTGTGTTTTGAATGAAATGACCAAAGAGGTTAGTATGTGTGTTTTGGATAAAATGACCAAAGGGGTTAGCATGTGTGTTTTGAATGAAATGACCAAAGAGGTTAGTATGTGTGTTTTGGATAAAATGACCAAAGGGGTTAGCATGTGTGTTTTGAATGAAATGACCAAAGGGGTTGGTATTTGTGTTTTGGGGTAAATGACCAAAGGGGTTAGTATGTGTGTTTTGAATGAAATGACCAAAGGGGTTAGCATGTGTGTTTTGAATGAAATGACCAAAGAGGTTAGTATGTGTGTTTTGGATAAAATGACCAAAGGGGTTAGCATGTGTGTTTTGAATGAAATGACCAAAGGGGTTGGCATTTGTGTTTTGTGGTAAATGACCAAAGGGGTTAGTATGTTTGTTTTGAATGAAATGACCAAAGGGGTTGGCATTTGTGTTTTGGGGTAAATGACCAAAGGGGTTAGTATGTGTGTTTTGAATGAAATGACCAAAGGGGTTAGCATGTGTGTTTTGAATGAAATGACCAAAGAGGGTAGTATGTGTGTTTTGGATAAAATGACCAAAGGGGTTAGCATGTGTGTTTTGAATGAAATGACCAAAGGGGTTAGCATGTGTGTTTTGAATGAAATGACCAAAGAGGTTAGTATGTGTGTTTTGAATGAAATGACCAAAGGGGTTAGTATGTGTGTTTTGAATGAAATGACCAAAGGGGTTGGTATTTGTGTTTTGGGGTAAATGACCAAAGGGGTTATCATGTGTGTTTTGGATGAAATGACCAAAGGGGTTAGTATGTGTGTTTTGGGGTAAATGACCAAAGGGGTAAGCATGTGTGTTTTGGGGTAAATGACCAAAGGGGTTAGTATGTGTGTTTTGGGTAAATGACCAAAGGGGTTAATGGAATAAAATGATCAATTACCTGAAATGAATAAAATATTGTAGAAAAAGATGCATTGACTCCTGGCTCTTCACTGCGTATGAATAACATAACATGGGGCGGCCCTGTAGCTCACTGGATACACTGCCACTAACAAGGCTGATGCCTTACCGAGGCCCAGCTTTCCTGACTCTCCAACAAGGCTGATGCCTTACAGAGGCCCAGCTTTCCTGACTCTCCAACAAGGCTGATGCCTTACAGAGGCCCAGCTTTCCTGACTCTCCAACAAGGCTGATGCAGATGAAATGACCAAAGGGGTTAGTATGTGTGTTTTGGATTAAATGACCAAAGGGGTTAGCATGTGTGTTTTGGATGAAATGACCAAAGGGGTTAGTATGTGTGTTTTGGATGAAATGACCAAAGGGGTTAGCATGTGTGTTTTGGATGAAATGACCAAAGGGGTTAGCATGTGTGTTTTGGGGTAAATGACCAAAGGGGTTAGCATGTGTGTTTTGAATGAAATGACCAAAGAGGTTAGTATGTGTGTTTTGGATAAAATGACCAAAGGGGTTAGCATGTGTGAAATGACCAAAGAGGTTGGTATGTGTGTTTTGGATGAAATGACCAAAGGGGTTAGTATGTGTGTTTTGGATAAAATGACCAAAGGGGTTAGCATGTGTGAAATGACCAAAGAGGTTAGTATGTGTGTTTTGAATGAAATGACCAAAGGCGTTGGTATGTGTGTTTTGGGGTAAATGACCAAAGGGGTTAGTATGTGTGTTTTGAATGAAATGACCAAAGGGGTTAGCATTTGTGTTTTGGGGTAAATGACCAAAGGGGTTAGTATGTGTGTTTTGGATAAAATGACCAAAGGGGTTAGCATGTGTAAAATGACCAAAGAGGTTAGTGTGTTTTGAATGAAATGACCAAAGGGGTTGGTATGTGTGTTTTGGGGTAAATGACCAAAGGGGTTAGCATTTGTGTTTTGGGGTAAATGACCAAAGGGGTTAGTATGTGTGTTTTGAATGAAATGACCAAAGGGGTTGGTATGTGTGTTTTGGGGTAAATGACCAAAGGGGTTAGCATGTGTGAAATGACCAAAGAGGTTAGTGTGTGTGTTTTGAATGAAATGACCAAAGGGGTTGGTATGTGTGTTTTGGGGTAAATGACCAAAGGGGTTAGTATGTGTGTTTTGAATGAAATGACCAAAGGGGTTAGCATTTGTGTTTTGGGGTAAATGACCAAAGGGGTTAGTATGTGTGTTTTGGATAAAATGACCAAAGGGGTTAGCATGTGTGTTTTGAATTAAATGACCAAAGGGGTTAGCATGTGTGTTTTGGATAAAATGACCAAAGGGGTTAGCATGTGTGTTTTGGGGTAAATGACCAAAGGGGTTGGCATGTGTGTTTTGGGGTAAATGACCAAAGGGGTTGGCATGTGTGTTTTGGGGTAAATGACCAAAGGGGTTAGCATGTGTGAAATGACCAAAGGGGTTAGCATGTGTGTTCTGGATGAAATGACCAAAGGGGTTAATGGAATAAAATGATCAATTACCTGAAATGAATAAAATATTGTAGAAAAAGATGCATTGACTCCTGGCTCTTCACTGCGTATGAATAACATAACATGGGGCGGCCCTGTAGCTCACTGGATACACTGCCACCAACAAGGCTGATGCCTTACAGAGGCCCAGCTTTCCTGACTCTCCAACAAGGCTGATGCCTTACAGAGGCCCAGCTTTCCTGACTCTCCAACAAGGCTGATTGCAGATGAAATGACCAAAGGGGTTAGTATGTGTGTTTTGGGGTAAATGACCAAAGGGGTAAGCATGTGTGTTTTGAATGAAATGACCAAAGAGGTTAGCATGTGTGTTTTGAATGAAATGACCAAAGAGGTTAGTATGTGTGTTTTGAATGAAATGACCAAAGAGGTTAGCATGTGTGTTTTGAATGAAATGACCAAAGAGGTTAGTATGTGTGTTTTGAATGAAATGACCAAAGGGGTTAGCATGTGTGTTTTGAATGAAATGACCAAAGAGGTTAGTATGTGTGTTTTGGATAAAATGACCAAAGGGGTTAGCATGTGTGTTTTGAATGAAATGACCAAAGGGGTTGGCATTTGTGTTTTGTGGTAAATGACCAAAGGGGTTAGTATGTTTGTTTTGAATGAAATGACCAAAGGGGTTGGCATTTGTGTTTTGGGGTAAATGACCAAAGGGGTTAGTATGTGTGTTTTGAATGAAATGACCAAAGGGGTTAGCATGTGTGTTTTGAATGAAATGACCAAAGAGGGTAGTATGTGTGTTTTGGATAAAATGACCAAAGGGGTTAGCATGTGTGTTTTGAATGAAATGACCAAAGGGGTTAGCATGTGTGTTTTGAATGAAATGACCAAAGAGGTTAGTATGTGTGTTTTGAATGAAATGACCAAAGGGGTTAGTATGTGTGTTTTGGATAAAATGACCAAAGGGGTTAGCATGTGTGTTTTGAATGAAATGACCAAAGAGGTTAGTATGTGTGTTTTGGATAAAATGACCAAAGGGGTTAGCATGTGTGTTTTGAATGAAATGACCAAAGAGGTTAGTATGTGTGTTTTGAATGAAATGACCAAAGAGGTTAGCATGTGTGTTTTGAATGAAATGACCAAAGAGGTTAGTATGTGTGTTTTGAATGAAATGACCAAAGGGGTTAGCATGTGTGTTTTGAATGAAATGACCAAAGGGGTTAATGGAATAAAATGATCAATTACCTGAAATGAATAAAATATTGTAGAAAAAGATGCATTGACTCCTGGCTCTTCACTGCGTATGAATAACATAACATGGGGCGGCCCTGTAGCTCACTGGATACACTGCCACCAACAAGGCTGATGCCTTACAGAGGCCCAGCTTTCCTGACTCTCCAACAAGGCTGATGCAGATGAAATGACCAAAGGGGTTAGTATGTGTGTTTTGGGGTAAATGACCAAAGGGGTAAGCATGTGTGTTTTGAATGAAATGACCAAAGAGGTTGGCATTTGTGTTTTGGGGTAAATGACCAAAGGGGTTAGCATGTGTGTTTTGAATGAAATGACCAAAGAGGTTGGCATTTGTGTTTTGGGGTAAATGACCAAAGGGGTTAGTATGTTTGTTTTGAATGAAATGACCAAAGGGGTTAGCATGTGTGTTTTGAATGAAATGACCAAAGAGGTTAGTATGTGTGTTTTGAATGAAATGACCAAAGAGGTTAGTATGTGTGTTTTGGATAAAATGACCAAAGGGGTTAGCATGTGTGTTTTGAATGAAATGACCAAAGAGGTTAGTATGTGTGTTTTGGATAAAATGACCAAAGGGGTTAGCATGTGTGTTTTGAATGAAATGACCAAAGGGGTTGGCATTTGTGTTTTGTGGTAAATGACCAAAGGGGTTAGTATGTTTGTTTTGAATGAAATGACCAAAGGGGTTGGCATTTGTGTTTTGGGGTAAATGACCAAAGGGGTTAGTATGTGTGTTTTGAATGAAATGACCAAAGGGGTTAGCATGTGTGTTTTGAATGAAATGACCAAAGAGGGTAGTATGTGTGTTTTGGATAAAATGACCAAAGGGGTTAGCATGTGTGTTTTGAATGAAATGACCAAAGGGGTTAGCATGTGTGTTTTGAATGAAATGACCAAAGAGGTTAGTATGTGTGTTTTGAATGAAATGACCAAAGGGGTTAGTATGTGTGTTTTGGATGAAATGACCAAAGGGGTTAGTATGTGTGTTTTGGGGTAAATGACCAAAGGGGTAAGCATGTGTGTTTTGGGGTAAATGACCAAAGGGGTTAGCATGTGTGTTTTGGATGAAATGACCAAAGGGGTTAATGGAATAAAATGATCAATTACCTGAAATGAATAAAATATTGTAGAAAAAGATGCATTGACTCCTGGCTCTTCACTGCGTATGAATAACATAACATGGGGCGGCCCTGTAGCTCACTGGATACACTGCCACCAACAAGGCTGATGCCTTACAGAGGCCCAGCTTTCCTGACTCTCCAACAAGGCTGATGCCTTACAGAGGCCCAGCTTTCCTGACTCTCCAACAAGGCTGATGCAGATGAAATGACCAAAGGGGTTAGTATGTGTGTTTTGGATTAAATGACCAAAGGGGTTAGCATGTGTGTTTTGGATGAAATGACCAAAGGGGTTAGTATGTGTGTTTTGGATTAAATGACCAAAGGGGTTAGCATGTGTGTTTTGGATGAAATGACCAAAGGGGTTAGCATGTGTGTTTTGGGGTAAATGACCAAAGGGGTTAGCATGTGTGTTTTGAATGAAATGACCAAAGAGGTTAGTATGTGTGTTTTGGATAAAATGACCAAAGGGGTTAGCATGTGTGAAATGACCAAAGAGGTTGGTATGTGTGTTTTGGATGAAATGACCAAAGGGGTTAGTATGTGTGTTTTGGATAAATGACCAAAGGGGTTAGCATGTGTGAAATGACCAAAGAGGTTAGTATGTGTGTTTTGAATGAAATGACCAAAGGCGTTGGTATGTGTGTTTTGGGGTAAATGACCAAAGGGGTTAGTATGTGTGTTTTGAATGAAATGACCAAAGGGGTTAGCATTTGTGTTTTGGGGTAAATGACCAAAGGGGTTAGTATGTGTGTTTTGGATAAAATGACCAAAGGGGTTAGCATGTGTAAAATGACCAAAGAGGTTAGTGTGTTTTGAATGAAATGACCAAAGGGGTTGGTATGTGTGTTTTGGGGTAAATGACCAAAGGGGTTAGCATTTGTGTTTTGGGGTAAATGACCAAAGGGGTTAGTATGTGTGTTTTGAATGAAATGACCAAAGGGGTTGGTATGTGTGTTTTGGGGTAAATGACCAAAGGGGTTAGCATGTGTGAAATGACCAAATAGGTTAGTGTGTGTGTTTTGAATGAAATGACCAAAGGGGTTGGTATGTGTGTTTTGGGGTAAATGACCAAAGGGGTTAGTATGTGTGTTTTGAATGAAATGACCAAAGGGGTTAGCATTTGTGTTTTGGGGTAAATGACCAAAGGGGTTAGCATGTGTGTTTTGGATAAAATGACCAAAGGGGTTAGCATGTGTGTTTTGAATTAAATGACCAAAGGGGTTAGCATGTGTGTTTTGGATAAAATGACCAAAGGGGTTAGCATGTGTGTTTTGGATGAAATGACCAAAGGGGTTAGCATGTGTGTTTTGGGGTAAATGACCAAAGGGGTTAGCATGTGTGTTTTGGATGAAATGACCAAAGGGGTTAGCATGTGTGTTTTGGATGAAATGACCAAAGGGGTTAGCATGTGTGTTTTGGGGTAAATGACCAAAGGGGTTGGCATGTGTGTTTTGGGGTAAATGACCAAAGGGGTTAATATGTGTGTTTTGGGGTAAATGACCAAAGGGGTTAGCATGTGTGTTTTGGGGTAAATGACCAAAGGGGTTAGCATGTGTGTTCTGGATGAAATGACCAAAGGGGTTAATGGAATAAAATGATCAATTACCTGAAATGAATCAAATATTGTAGAAAAAGATGCATTGACTCCTGGCTCTTCACTGCGTATGAATAACATAACATGGGGCGGCCCTGTAGCTCACTGGATACACTGCCACCAACAAGGCTGATGCCTTACAGAGGCCCAGCTTTCCTGACTCTCCAACAAGGCTGATGCCTTACAGAGGCCCAGCTTTCCTGACTCTCCAACAAGGCTGATGCAGATGAAATGACCAAAGGGGTTAGCATGTGTGTTTTGAATGAAATGACCAAAGAGGTTAGTATGTGTGTTTTGGGGTAAATGACCAAAGGGGTTAGCATGTGTGTTTTGAATAAAATGACCAAAGGGGTTAGTATGTGTGTTTTGAATGAAATGACCAAAGGGGTTAGTATGTGTGTTTTGAATGAAATGACCAAAGGGGTTAGTATGTGTGTTTTGGATAAAATGACCAAAGGGGTAAGCATGTGTGTTTTGGATGAAATGACCAAAGGGGTTAGCATGTGTGTTTTGAATAAAATGACCAAAGGGGTTAGTATGTGTGTTTTGGATGAAATGACCAAAGGGGTTAGTATGTGTGTTTTGAATGAAATGACCAAAGGGGTTGGTATGTGTGTTTTTGGGTAAATGACCAAAGGGGTTAGCATGTTTGAAATGACCAAAGAGGTTAGTATGTGTGTTTTGAATGAAATGACCAAAGGGGTTAGCATGTGTGTTTTGGGGTAAATGACCAAAGGGGTTAGCATGTTTGAAATGACCAAAGGGGTTAGCATGTGTGTTCTGGATGAAATGACCAAAGGGGTTAGCATGTGTGTTTTGGATAAAATGACCAAAGGGGTTAATGGAATAAAATGATCAATTACCTGAAATGAATCAAATATTGTAGAAAAAGATGCATTGACTCCTGGCTCTTCACTGCGTATGAATAACATAACATGGGGCGGCCCTGTAGCTCACTGGATACACTGCCACTAACAAGGCTGATGCCTTACCGAGGCCCAGCTTTCCTGACTCTCCAACAAGGCTGATGCCTTACAGAGGCCCAGCTTTCCTGACTCTCCAACAAGGCTGATGTCTTACCGAGGCCCAGCTTTCCTGGCTCCAACTCCTAGCAATAAATAATGCTGAAAACTTCCTAAAATCTCAACATTTATCAGTAATCAGTCTTTGTGATAGTGTGAAGTGATGAGACCTGTACAGGGCTGGTTTTAAACTTTGTAGTTTCCAAAGTACGATACTCATGTTTAAAAAGGCTCTGGTAAATGTTGAAGTGCTGAACACTTTTTCATTCAAGTTATAGTAAAGAAGTATGGGCTCTGACATATACTCAAGTAAAATGTAGCCATTACTACTACCTGTTGGACCTCACATCATATTCATACATTAGTACCCTTGTACACATGCAGCGTATTCGCCAGGAATCCTTTTTGACAAGAAGAATTAATAGAATTGAGTGTCTTGTTAGATAAACTTACATAGTAAAATATTGGGTGTGGGGATTGATTTAGTGAGTGGTAACAAATTCGATCACATTTGAAAAGTAAACAAGTGAGGTTTTGCGTACATGAACAACTGTGTCAATAACAATATTTATGGATGGTTTTGTGCAAAGGAATGAATGATTAACTTAAACTAACAACAAAAATAGATATTGTGCCCTTCTAGATTCAGAATGTTGCCAACCATTAAAAACCAGCACGCATCTCAAGGTGTCCCATTTCAGTTTTTATTTTGGAGACATACATTAGTTACTTTTTTCATATATTTTCTGTTATTTCAACATATATCTTTAGAATTTGTTATTTAACATTCAAGGTAACCAAACATAACACCTAATATCATCTCAAATATTACAGTTAGTGCAATTTACAGTTAAAACTTTGAAATTTCAAACTAAAAACAGCTTTTGTCTGCAAAAATATACATATCTATTGATACATTAAACTTCCTTTAAGACTCAAGTAAAAACTTAAAATACCAAATTAAAAACAAAACGTGACAACATAAGTCATCTAGAGGCACATTAGCTCAACATGGTGGAGAAACACCTACTTGTAAGATATTTAAATTACTGCACCAGCAGGAGTGAAACACACGCACATTTTTCGACACGGAAAAACCACTGATATTCTAGAAGCACTTCAATGAGGCACTAGGTGAAGATCTGGCCTTGAGAAGCCACAGAACCACACTGGCCTGAGGATTCACAGCTACAGGCAGAACCAACGCAGAAAGCAGAGAACCTACAAATGGTTCGCACACACTGTAAGCCACATCCAACACAGAACGGTACCTTGGGCATGGACGCATGCTGTTATGTGGTTCTCAGTTCAGCAACATTGAGTAGAAATGTAGAGGGAGAGAAAAAAGGAAAGAAAATGGCACTTGTTGGGGTAAATGTGTAAATTAGTTTATAGCCTGGAGGCTAACGACCACAGCGCTAAAGCTAGCCCTCCACCTGTTTGTTCAGACCCCCTAATGGGGTGGCGTGAAGTGAGGGAGAAGTCCAACTACAGTATAGGAGTATTATCTTTGGAGTGGATAGCATATTAGCTGTCAAGTGCAGCTGGCACAACTGCCTCATTGTGCTTTTGGGGTTTGGCGTTTAGTTCTACAGCATTGAGTCTGACAGAAACTACAGAAGAAAACTGCGAACCATCACTGGTATTAAAGACAGGTTGTAAAGATACAACACTACAGTAAATACACAATACTCACCTCAATGTGTATGCATAAATATCGATCTTCATGCTACTCTGAATGGAATAAACATTTAGACGATACCTCATTTTATACAGTTTTAAAATACTCACTACTGTACATGTGTACCGTTGTCAGACAATGGTTTGAAATGCTGCACATTCACAAACACTAGGCTCCTGTCCTCATCTTCCTAAACTCTCAATGAGTATCACTTGTGTATTCCCATCTCTGCCAGATCATCGGCCATGAGGTTGATATGTTATCCATAGCAAAGTACAAAGCACTATTGTCTGTCACAGGTGTATGACCTTGTGGATAATCTGCTTTGATCCACAGCCCCAAGGAAATGACTATGGTACATGTGTATCACTAAGGTACCTGTGTATCCACCTGTCTGTCCCCCGGCAGCTCCCTCCCTGGGGCTCACCAGAGGAACAGACCTCCCTGGGGCTCACCAGAGAGGAACAGACCTCCCTGGGGCTCACTAGAGGAACAGACCTCCCTGGGGCTCACCAGAGGAACAGACCTCCCTGGGGCTCACCAGAGGAACAGACCTCCCTGGGGCTCACCAGAGGAACAGACCTCCCTGGGGCTCACCACAGAGGAACAGACCTCCCTGGGGCTCACCACAGAGGAACAGACCTTTTCAGTCGATAAGAAAACCGAGGAGATGAGGACAGGACACCAAGAAGGCATGTTGACCAGCCAAACAGCAACAGATAACTAAGACACCAATGTGTGTGTTGGTGTTGATAACCCAACTGTACTGTACAAAGGTATTCTCTATCCATTCAAAGCCAGAAACCTTCAGTGCATCGTGATGTCTGAATTCACTGGTTCAAAACATTACAATTTCAAGCCACATAGTAAAAATACTGTGTCTGACTTCACCTAGAAACCTGGTTGGTGGCTTTGACTGTATTGAATACTGCAAGCTGAACCAACAATTTAAACATGTTACACACCAGCACCGAGTAACAAAGCCAGTCTACATACAGACATGTTGAGTAAAAAGTCCATCAACTTAAATCAAATACTGTCAGGCATCAGCTGAGAGCTAAAACGAGATCCTTTGTACAAGTTTAGTATTATTGAGACGGTGTGTGATTGTATTTCTAAGTTCTGCATCACTAGGAATGTGATCGAAGTTTCTCCTTCCACAAAGAAACTTTCAACTGGAGAATGAGTTCTCAAAAGCACCATCTCTCCCATACAAAACATAACCTTGGCATTAGTGCACAGGACTAAAGTTACCTGAACATCTAATAGAGACTACTGAAATTAATTGTTTACAATAACGTATTTTCAGATGACGTCTCTTATGACAACAAAAATACATTTGCTGAAGAGTCAAGTCTTGGTAAGTATGTATACTGTAGCATAGGAACCTGCTACAGAGAACGATCTAGATACACATCATGAGGTACTTGGCTACAGATGTTAATGTGCACTTAAGATACATGTACTGTAGCTGTGAGTCTGTGAGAAAGTGCTGATTAGCACATTTTGAACACAACAACTGGAAGCTCCTGTTAGGAATATCCATCATAATGTGGCAGTCTTCTGGGTCTGTCAAGTTTGACCAAACTGCACCAGTTACCACAAAGTTAAACATTTTGACTTTTGATTTGCCTAGAAGAACCAACTTGTAGTTAACATACTTATTGCTCTCCATGTGGACAGTAATCCAATAAAAAATATATCTTTATATGTTAATCTTCCTACTGTTGAATACATAACACAGTAGTACCAACTGAATGGCTGTTTAATGGTCCTTATGTGGGTTTAGGCTGAGTACTAAGTACTAGTTTAGAAGACTTAGTACTGAGTTTTTATGGGGAAAACTTTCATTATTATGAAATATTTTAGGACCAGATTTATTTCTATGTAGTAAAACTTTCTTGTGTTATTATAATTAGATCATCAATCTGCTCAATTATCTAATTTGAAATCATTATTATATTGTTTTAGGATCAGTTATTTTACATAGACTCCGTTTTCAGTGGCATTTACCTAATAAGGAGCAGATAAAATCAAAACATAAAAATATTTTCAATCATTCGTGATTCGATTCACCACAAGTGGTATTTCTAAACTGGCATTCATCTGAAAGAGGTAACCCTGTTGCGCCTAGCTGTGGTTAACCAACGATGACAGACAGGATCATGGTTAGGTGATTGGACAGAGGAGCGCTGGAGTGGAGAGCATGTATAAACAGGGCTCCTCCTGGAGACCAGGCGAGGCTGGGAGAGCTCACCACCCCGACCAGGAGAGCAGGTCAGGGGAGAGCAGCCCAGGGGAGAGCAGCCCAGGGGAGAGCAGCCCAGGGGAGAGCAGGGTGGGGTGAGGGGAGAGGGGGTGAGGGGTCACTGGCCTCCATCGCTGGATGAGGGGCTCTCGGACCGGGCCTCTCTCAGCCCTGCAGACCTCTTCTGTTTGTGTTTGGACTTCCTCAGCATCCGGACCTGAGAGACAGACACACACACACACGCTCTGGTCAGGATGAACACACCGTTTACAGGTGTGGAGAGATCACCGGTCTGGAGGACTGTGTTGACCCGAGGACCCGGGTGACCCCTGACCTTTGGCCCGGCTGCGGAGATGATGATGTGTCCCGGGGCCTGGATCCAGGGCTCCCCGTCCACCTGCACCGGGAGGGGCTTGGTTACCGTGACGCGCACGTAGTTGCCCTGGGCGATGCGGATCCCCGAGCGTAGTCCACTTTGCACCTGGCCCTGCGACACACACCACAACTCAGCTGATCTACTGTCCCGGAACAGCAGGGGTCAGTAGGAGCAGGGGTCAGTACTCACCATGTGCACCACCCCCGTCACCCCCACCACCTCCAGCATCCCATCATCGATACGGGGACGACCAAAACGACAGTCTCCCTCTGATCCCCACAGGTCTGCTCCAGAGCCCCAACTACACGCAGGCACACACACACACACCACAGGTTCATAGTTGTCCAAGTAATTAAGCTTGTGTATGTGCAAGACAATGAGTGTGTGTGTGCTCACGTGTGTGTGTGTGTGTGTGTGTGTACCTGGGGATGTTGAGGAAGATCAGTCCCTCTATACTGGGCAGCTCCACTTCCTGTTTGTCCACCTGCAGCCGAATGTCTTGATGGAGGTTCCTGGTGTGGCTAAGTTTCTGCAGCCCTGCCTTCACATACACACCCTTGTTGTGAAACCTAGACACACGCACATCAAGACAACCTGGTTAGGCAGGGAGGCCCCCAGACTTTCCCAGTTGTTCTGTGCTGTGCATCAGCATGTATGATGAAAGCAGCTGGGTGTCCTCCCTGCAGGCAGGGGGCTCTGGGTCCAGTGTTAGGTACCTGCTGTTGAACTTCTCTGGCTCCTCCTCGCGAGCGTGGTGGAAGTCCAGGGTAAGCTCTGCGTCGATGCCCAGACCAAAGTAGTTGTTCATCTGCACTATCTATGGTTCAACAGCAGAGAGCAGCACTGTCACACACCTCAGGACATCAACCAGGAACCAAAACAAACTTCACACACCAATATCACTACATCTACTATCACTGCTACTATCACTGCTACTGCTACTATTAATACCCCTCCCCCCCCCTCTCCCCTCCCTCCCTCCAGACCTTGGGAGGCTCCAGGTAGCCGTTCTCCTCCCCACCCCCGCTCATCTCCTGGGCGTCCAGCAGGATGGTCCAGCGGTCCATCTGCACCTCCTCTGCCTCGTCCACAGCCTGCAGCACATTGTGGGGGTCCTCGCCGCTGTAGCCCGCCCCCCAGCGCAGCACCCGGGCCAGGTCGTTCCCTGAGGGGGACAGGGCGTCAGGGACAACACACTCGGACACATCTGGGGTCAGCTGCAGACCCTGTGTGTGGGTTTGGGGATGATGTCTGGAGGTGTGATTCTGTGTGTTGGTGGTGGTACCAGGTTCATGGCTGTCTGGGGGCAGTGTTCTGACCTGTGCCCAGAGGGATGATGGCGATCGGGGGCTCAGGACAGACCAGCTTGTGCCTGACGGCCTCCAGGACTCCCAGGACCCAGCCCACCGTTCCGTCCCCCCCACACACCAGCACCCGGAAGTGGGGGACCTCCCTGAACGTGTGGAGTCTGGAGGGGAAGGAAAAAAGCAACCAAAATATGAAAACATATATATATTAAATGTAACAACTTAAAAAGCTAACAACTTTGTTGTTTATTTTTCTTACAGGGATACAAAAACAGTTCCACTGTGACCACAACACAGAGAAAAAAGATTCCCTTTTGGCTCTTAAAAAGGCACTAAACAGTTCACATCTCCCAGTCTCACCCTGCCAGTGGTCCACCATTGGTCAAGTCGAATACTTGGTGAGGGTTCAGAAGCTTCCGGAAACTGTAGAGCAGCTCTCGTCCCCTCAGCCCTCCACTCCTGGGGTTCACAAACACCAGCAGGGGACAGCAGCCTCTCTCCAACTTGTTGTGCTGTGTGGGTTTACAAAAGTGTCAGCTGATGAGCTGCAGGGGTTTTCACAAAAGCATAATTGTTGTTACATCCTGGTTGACGCTGCCTTCAGAATTGCAGCCAAATTGTAGACTCCTGTTGAATGTTAGATTTCGTTCAAAGGCAGCCCAATCTCACCACCAAAAAACAAGATATCTCTTCCGAACTTTAACTACAGCCTGCAGGGCAGCGAGACTTGTGTTACCAGTATCTCGGGTATCACCAGGGAGGTGAGCTGCTTGTTGCAGACAGCCGTGTCCTTGGCTAGCATGTAGATTCTCTCCGCCTCGGAGAAACACGATATCTGCAGTGCCAGCGCTCCTGCCAACCCACACAGACAGACAGGTCAAATCACAGTATACATTTACTCATTTAGCAAAAGCTTTAAACCAAAGCCAAGTACAAATCGTGTCTTTATTTAGGCAGTACCACAGGAAGATCACCACTCACGGAATACCTTGTCCAATCAAATTACTTGGCCAAGTAAAAACGTTTCAGCAACGAACCAACATGAGGATATGGGTTGTGACAGAGGGGAGACATGCAATGCTATGGTGTGGCACACAGAGCACCTGGACTCATTCAGCTGTTGAAACATACTGCGTGGTATTACTCAAACTGGAGCACTGGCCTGTATTGTGAAAGAGCTAGAGAAGGGGGGGTTCCATGACAACTTGCCTACCTTGGCTCCCGTAGACATGCGTTGTGGCAATAAGGTGACCTGTGGACAGAAATAGAGAGACAGAGACAGAGAGAGAGAGCGCAGAAGAAGAAATTAGGTTGGAGAGGAGTCGGTATTGATTGTTTTTCTGGTGCCCCAGATTTAAACGACTGTTAAAGCCAGCTGAGCTAGCGGTAGGTGACTGAGTAGGGCCGGGCGGTTGGCGGGGGGTGAACTGACTCTTGACAGCCAGGTGTTCCTGCAGCAGGTGGGAGTACTCGTCCTTGTCTAGCAGCGGGGGCAGTCCTCCTATAAGCAGCTGGACCTGCACGCTGCTCGTCCTGCTCTCAGCCACGTAGAAGCGAGTCTGGTTCATCTGCCTCAGGGAAACCTAGAAGAGAGAGGGTAACATTTCCGGGGGAAATCTTCAGGTGTGCTTGTGGGCACTGCATTGATTTTTTTCCTTTATCTAGTTCACCTCTAAACCCGTTGTATCAAAACGTCCGAAAATGACTTCAGACTTTTCGTTCACTGAGCCACACCAGGGCCTACATACGCAGCATATTCAACATCACATGGCTACAGGGATGCACCCATTAATACAGTCACCTAGATACTAGATAACCCCAAGTGGACAGACATTAGTAATAGAACACCTTCCGGATCTCCTGCAGTTTGTCCAGAAGCATCTCCTGACCCGGCAGCACCTGTCTCTGAACTACGGTCAACACAACACAACACAACACGCTGTCAGTCTGATTAACCGTCTGTGTGACCTTTGACCCAGAGAAAGCTTTTTCAATCTGTTCAATTTGATGAATGTGTATTTTTGCTCCGAGTACTGACCTTGCCTGCTTCCCATGTACACCTCCACAAGGTTGAAATTGGAAGGGTCCTCTGCCTAAGGCCAAACCAACCAAGAATAGCTTAAAGGTTACCAGGAGCAGATAGGAAGGTGGTTGGCTGATACAGTATATTGGGCATTAAGACTAAATAGGTGTATCAATAACATCTTGTAGAAGCACCTGTTTTTCCAGTCGAATGAGTACTTCCTGGATGACAGAATCCACTGTACTGTTCTTGGATATGGAGATGGAGACATAGGGCGCACCAACCCTGTACACACACACACACTTTTTGGTTACGGTTTATAGTTCTAACCATCGTCTGGTGGACGGTCCCTTAAATCAGGGGGGGGGGGGGGGGGGGGGAACTACACTTCCCAGAAGCCCTCACTTCTGCCAGCCGGCGTAGACGTTCAGCACCTCCGTGTCCTGGGGTCTGGCCCTCAGAACCCACGCCTCGGGAACGCAGTCCTTGAAGATACCCTTGTTGTCAGGGTTACCGTTGCGGTTCAGGATGTCGTCGGACTGCAGGGGTGGTTGTCCATACTCGTGCAGGTCGAAGTCCTTGGGCTCGTCAGGTAAGTAGAAGGCCCTCAGCACCGATTCCTGCAGGTCACAGATGGTACTGGTTTAATGACTTGCGTTACTTCACTACTACACTGTTAAATGAATTGAATGATTGAAGGCACTGCCTCTGCTGTGGAAAGGAGCAAGTGTTCCTTACATTTCCAGGCTAAAACAAAGCTTGTAGCCTGAACTGTACCAGTGAACAGACGGAACACTAACAAAAACATCCTTTGTGTCAGTTGAGTTATTCACGCGTTAATCAGGTTTAGGTAATGGCAAGCTTCTCACCAACACTTCCTCATTCTTGGTTGTTCGAGGAATGGAGACCAAGCGAAAGTTGCCACGCTTGATGGCATCATCCCCATCTGACACCTTCAACACCTGCTTTCCTGGGGTTAGCAAACACACACACAGGAGACAGGGACTCTTCAGACAAACAAAGAGTTAAAGGGATGTGAGTTTGTAGTGTGAGTTTCAGGTTTACGATACGCCAACCACTGTATTACCATGCTGTTGTGGTTGTTTTTGGTGCCTACCTGAATCTGGAGTGGAGGCTGGCTGGCTGTCCTTCACTGGAACAGACACCTGACTGTCAACCTCATCCAAATGATCTAGGGAAGGAGGATGTGAAACGGTCAAATCTGGGGCAATTACTTACAGTAAACAGCACATTAAAAAGTGCAACACTTTTTTTATACAATGGTGTGACCGTTTTTCTGCTGTGAGAAAAACGGTGTAACTGTGTCTGCAGAAAAAGCAAGAGGATGTGGTTTATGAGCTACAGCTTTAGTTAGTATGAGTGTGTGTGTGGTTTAGTTAGTACACAAGCGTGTGTGTGTTTGTACAAATGTGCGTGGGAGGGGTAAGGTGTGTGACCACAGGCGTACCCTGCTCGTTCTGGCAGCTCTCTGAGATGCGGTAACAGTGCATCTTGCTGAAGTTCCTGGAGCTCAGCTGAACACAGGCCGGCCTGAGCAGCACGCCGGCCAGCCGGCCCAGATCACACACTGGAGGCACGATGACATAGCAGGCGGCATGCGTCTGGAAAAACACCATGTCACAATGCTATCCATCTTGCAGGCGCTAGCATGCGATGTACTGTACATATACCGTCCTGAGTCATAGCCTGTGGTGACCTGTGGTGACTCAAATAACTGGTACTGAACTGTGGTGTTGTTTCGGCAGAGGATACCCTAGGCCGTCACCTAGACTGTGCCAGGCTTTCCAGGTTTAAGACACGTTAACCTTTCACATAAGTTCTCATCTAGATCTCCTGAATTCCTTACCTCCTGAACCCCCCCACCCTGCAGGATCTAGTCCTTCTAACCCTGACCCTCCAGCCTGCTGGGTCCTAGAGCCTGCCGGGTTCTCCAGCTCACCGTGATGCCACACCACTCGCACTTAATCCCAGCCAGGACGTCAGACGAGCCGCAGGTGCGACGGCACACCTCGCAGCGCGCCCCTGACGGGATGTTCCCCTCCCTCCAGTGGTGGTGGAACACGTCCTGCAGCAGGAAAGGAAACTCTCAGTTTATTCTGTTTCATTTCTGGGGTCTAATCTGGCGTCGGACAGCTGTGTTTAAAAAGGATTCCAAACCAGAAAGCACACACACACACACACACTACACAAGCGAGATCCACAGACAAACACTTATCTATGTATCTAATTACAATTTAACAACAGCTGTGTGGTTTGTAGTGTAACGATATTGATTTCAGTGCAATCCTGTAACAGATCGCATTCTCGAGCAGATCAATTAAACGCAACCCCCCCCCCACACACACAGAGGGAAACGGTAACATAACACAGTAACTACAAAGCCGTCGTAGATCCTAAACTTCATTTATTGCATGTTGTTTTATGTAGAATCAAAGACTAGCCTTCCAGACCCTTCTCGTTTCACTAGCCTCTGCTCAGCAGTTGGCAGATTCTCCATGCTGCTATCAGAGTGACGGATGGGATTACAACCTTTAAGTGTCTCGTGTACAGGATGTGATTAAACAGCATCAGTCTCCCCAGACTGGCAGGAGGTAAGTGCTAAAACTACAGTTTGTTGCCAATCATCAATAATCCAGCCCCACTCAGACCTCAGGACGGCGGTATCAGAGAGCAAAGACAGATCTCGCACTTGATTACTACTTCTCGGTCTACAGCCAACAGCCTGGCTGTAAGTCACCGTATGCAGCCACGGAGCAGACAGTGAAGTCTGATTTCAGACCACACAGAAAGGTCAAGACTTACAGACAACTGAGGAGAGGAGCGGGAACAAGGATTCCAAATGAACCTGCTGGGAGTTATGAGGTGTGGTTGTGCTACTGGTTATGAGGTGCGGTTGTGTTACTGGTTATGAGGTGCGGTTGTGTTACTGGTTATGAGGTGCGGTTGTGCTACTGGTTATGAGGTTCGGTTGTGCTACTGGACACTTACTCGATCCTGCGTCCCATCCTGGTGGCAGACACGGCAGTCTCCACAGCTGAACATCGCACAGTCAGCGTGGACGTGCAGCTCACACACTGAAACAGACAGGAGGACAGAACAGGAGATTTAGACGGAACGTTAGCTGGGGACAAACACTTGTATTACCCAGTATGCTAAAGCTACCCCTGTAGTGCCGATAACTATTGGTGGAATTGTTTCACATTTACATTACATTTAGTCATTTAGCAGACGCTCTTATCCAGAGCGACTTACAGTAAGTACAGGGACATTCCCCCCGAGGCAAGTAGGGTGAAGTGCCTTGCCCAAGGACGCAACGTCATTTTGCACGGCCAGGAATCGAACCGGCAACCTTCTGATTACTAGCCCGATTCCCTAACCGCTCAGCCACCTGACTCCCACACTTCACAGGCTCCCACTGTGCCCCTGCTAAACCTACACCGACTAAACGGATTCTGTCAACCAAGATACCATTTGTTCTTTGCGGCTCACTAACAACCAGGTTTATGTATATATTTCTTCGATAAATAATCAATATTGGCCGTGTCAACTTTGTGCTTTGGGCCTCACTTTCAACTGTTAAACATTTATATCCTAAACGGTTCCCTGAGACAAGTGTCTGCGGTTTTCTAGATATAAGGTTTCTATAAACGGTCTTCAGACTTCCCTGTTACAGAATACTGATGTCACCATTGTTCAGTTCTGCACAGAGATGAGATGATCAAACAATTTTTTTGGGTCAAATCTGGGATTTGACACATTTCTAGCCAGACAATGACTGTTCTGTAATTAACTCCAAATGAAAGAGGCTAAAGAAAGATTCACCAAGCAGAACCTGAACAACAGACCACTGCTGACAGCTTGCGCCCACACAAAGACCAATCATTTGTCTCCCACTGTTCCTCATAGATTGGGTTGGTGTGCCCTGGCTTCTACAGAATCATTATTAGTGGGTTGAAAAGCAGTGCTGAAGTCAGGATTGCACGTATAAGCACACAGGCCACACTGATGTTCAGAGGTAGAGTAGTCAAAGCTGGGACACACAGAGGTTTACAAGTCATTAAAATACCAACCTTCACAACGAAGCGCTGTGTTTCCTTCAAGGTGTTTTCTGCACACACAGCAAAATCTTTTCTTTTGCCCAGCTGGACCGAAACAATGAGCAACGGGGAGCTGGAGAGGAAAACACTCAAATAAGCCCACAACAATGGTGTTTCCATCCTGACCCCTTCCTGTGCATGTATACACCAGTTCAATACAATGCTTCTCGATGCTCACAACAAACAACCACTGGGTATATCAGGGTATGTTTAGGGGTACATGAGGGTATATTGAGGGGTACATGAGGGTATATTGAGGGGTACATGAGGGTATATTGAGGGGTAAATGAGGGTATATTGAGGGGTAAATGAGGGTATATTGAGGGGTACATTCAGCCGTACTGGAGCAGTGACATCACTCACCTGCACCAGCGTCGGGGCCAAGCATGAGCACACCGATCTCAGCGTCTTCAGGCACTTCTCATGGCACATGAAGTTACACACTGTACACAGCAAGCAGAAGGGAACCATCAACCACACTGTACACACCAAGGAAAACACGCAATTACGCTCATTCCGGTCATGCAGATTTATGCTTTGGGAGGATTCGCTATGAACAGGTCCCAGGAATGGGGCCTGCGGCTCGGGGGTAGAGAGGGTCGTCTGTTAATCGCAAGGTTGGCGGTTCGATCCCCGACTCCTCCCGGGCCATGTGCCGAAGTATCCTTGAGCAAGACTCTGAACCCCAAGTTGCTCCCGATGGGCAGAGCGGCGCCTTGCGTGGCAGCTCGCTGCCGTCGGTATGTGTGAGTGAGAGTATGAATGGGTGAATGAGAGGCAAACATTGTAAAGCTCTTTGAGTGCCGCTAAGGTAGAAATATATAAGCTATATAAATGCAGTCCATTTAACATGTACTTCACGTAAGACAGGTTCACAGCAAATGTAAACATGTGTGATAAACTCAGGGCACGGCGATGCGAAGGCGATAGTAGTCAGATATCAGATTGCAGATCAACACCATCAAACAGAATGCAAAGGAGCAGTTATTGAGTCAGTCACCTTCAGCCAGTCAATACCTCTCCACTGAAGCTCTTTGAACAGGCATCAAAGGGGCTTGTGACAGACCGCTGGGTTTGTCTGTAGGCTACAGCAGAGGTCTTCCACCCTGGTCCTCAGGGCTCACTGTCCTGCATGTTCTAGATGTTTCCCTGCTCCGCCACACCCGATTCAAATGAATGGTCGTTATCAGGCTTCTGCTGAACTTCATTTACGACCCTTTCATTTGAGGTGTGTTGGAGTATCTAAACATCTACCAGGTCCAGGACAGTGGGCCCTGAAGGCCTCTGGTCTAACCACAGGCAACACAGCAGTCCAGCCACAGATCTGCATCCACTCAACAACACGCAAACCAACACAGCTGACACGGTAAGCATGCTTAAAGTTGAATTGCCTTTCTCCCTGTCTTTACATAAGCATACATTTCCATGCCCTCCCCCCTCCGACTCCACCCTGTCTGTGTTATTCCTCTCTCCAATACAGTCCAAGCCTCTCCTTTACTACGGCAAGCATCCACGGCTCCTGTTGCCATGCCAACCGGGAAAAGTAAATCACGACTTGACTGCAGTTGATTGCGCAACACAGGCTTTGCATCCCTCCCTGCTCCACCACCACCACCACCATCAACCCCCCCCCCCCCCCCCCCCCCATTCTCTGCCCAGTAACACAGAAGCCGTCCATCATATCTGCTGTCGTACTCGGCGCTGTGTGTCGTCTTCTTGTTAGAGGTTATGGTCTCTAGTATAACTTCATATAGACCTGTGGTTGTCAAACTGGGGGGGAGGGGGGGGGTTGTGAGAGAAGTATATTGTTACAGAAAGAGGATGTGCACTCTGCAATAGATTTTTTTTTTAATCGCCGTCAGATCCTTTTCATAGTAAGTTTGTTTTTCCACTAACGAGCACTTCACCTGTTACGCTTAGGCTAGCGATAGCTTTCCTTGAGTTGCTACCATCAACATGTGGGTTTTTCTGTCACTAACACTCATGCATACTTCGTTTTTCTGTAAGCTTGTCACACAACTTGGTATTTCACACTTATCTGCTTCTGTCACAGCCTTGCACTATATAGCCCTATGGCCCTGCAAGACTGGCGGTGTTGTTATCGTCTGAAAAGTGTTGCTAGCAAGACATAAACTTACGTTCATTCATTTAAAAGTTCAAAATAGGTTAGCCTTTCTTATAAAACATGATTAAGTGAAGCCATTGGTTTGACCGAGAACTTCACTGCTAAACATTAATATGCTGCATTCTGGACAGTCATCTACAGTGCACTAATCAACAATGCAGTTAGCCTGAAGGCTGATGTTCTGAGGGTGAGGGTTGTTTACAGACGTAACGTTAGTTGTTGAGATAGCTAGCCAGCTAAACAAAACAAGTGCCAACTGCTCTTTTGAACTTACCTTCACAAAGGAATCCGACAATACCCCATATAAAATCGCTGCAGTTGTGGCAGAATGTTGGCTTAGTGAGAGTCACTCTCTTAAAACAATGCCCGGGCGCGCTGACCGGGTACTTGGAGCGCGAGCCGGGAGACTGTTGAGCCTTTTTCCTCCCGGACCGGGGGCTCGCGCAGGGGCTCTCAGTGCTGAAATGTTTGACTCGAGCGCTTTCTGCCATAGTCCCCGCGTAAGACTCAAGTCGAGGACAACGATCTGTCTCCAATTAGCCAAGCCAGCCTGCTGGCTTGATAACGTTTGTGGGAAACGACCGTTTCCGCAGTCAGACAGTTGCGGAGCTAGCTAGCAAGCTCTCGCTAGAAATGCGCTACGTTCACCCTCGCCGAGTCACTCCCGACCGGAGCGAGCGGTGCCAGCTGTGCTCATGCGACGGTGGTCTGCTGCAGACGATTGATGACAGCCCTCCGGTTTAGTAGCAAGCTCGGCAACTAAGCGGATGGTATAGACCAACTAAGCTAATTCCTTGTTATTACGAGTTATTCATTACAGCTATTAGCTTGCTGGCTATACGCTTGTCAAGAACAACATATTTAGGCTGGTTTCCAGGAATAATGACATAAAACAATAAGCTTGCAAATTCCTGCGTGTGATGCGGCGATAAATCAAAGACATCCTATGACATATCAACATAAACAAGTTTACCGACATCGACAACTATTCAGTCAGGAAAATCAACTGTTTTCATTTTTCTTCCTAACGTTGGCAGTGCTATAGTTGGGAGGCAGTTCTAAAGGAAAATACTCCAACTACTTCCGCCCATATCCTACGCCCTAACCTCCTTGCTTCTGTGCCATCATGACATGACCAGCATGTTCTCAGCAAGGTCTGAAACAGAGCTTTTACGATCAGCATCCCAGAGTCAAGGGCTTGGCTAGTAAATGAGTCAAATCAATTCTTCCGCGGCCTTTGCTAGTTGTGTGATTGGCTTAGTTAAGTTCTGCCACATTTCACGTAATTAAGTAAAGATGCAAAGATCTCGCTAAAGTTGTTTGGGGCTACTGCCAGTAGAGGCGTTTAAAATTCCGAACAGGCTCTCACTTGCATACGGGGGGAGGAAGCTTTGGCATTTCTGAGGCATTAGCCTAACTACACATGGCCAATCTCCGCTGTGTTCAAGTCTACCAGTTTACGGACACAAAATTGAATGTATGAACATATGCAACAACCTATCCTTTTACTTGTCCGTCCGTCCCCCCTCTTTGTTTAACACAGTGGCGATTTTAGACCCTTTTTAGGGGTGCTCAAGCACCCCTAAATTTCATCTCAGCACCCCTAAATAAAAAAAATAAAAAAATCTTATTGTTTATTATAATTTGATGCTGGTAGTTCATGAAGAAAGGGACATCCTTAGTTTTTTCATTCATTCAATATTTTGCATAATAATAGCCTACATAAATGTGTTAATTGTTACCCAGTGAAATTACGGATTTATTAGCAAGGGGGTTTAGCACTTTTGCAAGACACTGTATTCATGTCACATTCTCATTGGGGGCTGAGTACCCCTAAAGGTCTGATCCTAGAATCGCCCCTGGTTTAACACGAAACATAATCAATAGGCTATGTGAATTATTGCAGGTGTGGGCATTAACTTTCAACACAGTATTTCACACAGGACACAGTCTATCGGTTAACTGTGCCCGCTAGCGGTATCCGTTCCCCAAAATTGTTTCTCTTCGTTGAGGTTACCGGTCACCTACTGGGTGACCAAGCTTTGTCAGATGCTGTTGCAAACTCAACGACTCCACCGTCATAAGCCACCGTAGATCAGAAACCATATTCACGGTCACTTGAAAACATATTCTGCCTTTAAAAATGTTTTCCCTCTGACTCACCCCTCTCTTTCTGTTCATATGGCTTGCCTTTCTTGATATAATTTAAGTCTGTCTCTTGTGTATCTCCATTAATCTCGTTCTCTAAGGGACGTTTGAAATATTACTAAAATACTTTTCGTAACATCTAACTCTCATACTCTTTATTTTACTTATTTAAAACTCTCAAATATAGACGTGACTTTTCCAGGTGAATTTTCAACACTAGATGTCAGCAAAGTATTGATTTTACAATGACAACCAGCCCAGTTCCGAATTCTCATTCTACATCACTTCTTTGCATAATGAATTCGTGCAACTTTTAGCACACCTGGAACACCCTCTTGGTGTTATGGAACAGCTTGAATAACACAGAAAAAATAACTAATTAAAATTAGGGCTATAGTACTTCGTGTGCTGCCCATATTTAGCATGGATTACATAATTTTTATTTTAGGACCTGCTCTCAAAGATCCAAATTAAGTTCAGTAAAGAAGTATTTTCTGTGCTGCTACAGAAGTTATGGTTAACCATCATCTGCTGAAATATGTTCATGGTTTGTAACATCTTAACTGCCATTATCCCCAAGTGTAATTGTCTGGCTGTGTAATGGGAAAGGGTGTGCGCTTAGGTGTGTGTATTTGTACTGTCTGTGTGTGTGTGCCTGTCATTGCATGTGGTTACAGCTTGGTGTGTGTGATCACACAAACAGTTGGAGACTTTGGGGGTTCTGTGTTGGAACTTACACTTATCATCTTCCTGAGTAGGCAGGAATTTAAAGTGTGAGGTGGGGGGAGAGAGAGACGTATATATATAGAGAGAGATGTATGTGGTAGAAAGGAAGAGAGATGTACGAGATAGAAAGGGAGAAGGCCACTCATTCAACCACACAGGAAGGCTGTGTGGTTGAATGGGTTGTGAAAATGTATGGTAAAAACAGGATTTTGCTTTACAATTTGTAGTATTTCGAACGCTTGGAGTGTTAAGGCAGATAAGGCAGAATGTTGTAACATGCTGCCATACACACATAGCGCTAAATCTCTCAACACCTGCATGAACGTGCATGGAGACCTGAAACCCTAGAGCGTATAGATTCAACAGTGTTTGAGATATAGCACAGGAAAAGTAGTCTGTACTGCTTTGTCGAGCACAAGGCAGCCTCACAACAAATTTATGCTGAAACATTCTGTGATTATGATTCTGATTTATATATATATTTTGCATTTATTACTCTGTAGGTTACTGGAAGGTCTCTGTGTTCCCTAAGGCCAGTCATCACATCCAAGCGGTTTCAAACTACTTTTCCTAAATTACTGCTCTGCACTGATCTAGATGGCTGCGGCCCCCTTCATCATTGTGTTTCATGGGGATGTTTACTGGCAAATACAGGGACCCCAAATCATGTGGGGGAAGTGACCAGAGACCAGAGACCAGAGACCAGAGATCAGAGACCAGAGATCAGAGATCAGAGACCAGAGACCAGAGATCAGAGATCAGAGATCAGTGAACAGAGACCAGAGATCAGAGATCAGAGACCAGTGATCAGAGAAAAAAATTTCATCTAAACACCATTCATCGCCAAGTAGTCTCATCTTTACAACGTATTTTGTTCTGTTGAAACTTGGCATTGTAATTACCATTGTCTCTCTCTCTCACACACACTCACACACTCACTCACTCACTCACTCACTCACTCACAGAGAGCGTAAAGGGAAACTGCATTTGTGAAGTAAAGATATCTGGTCATGTTGTGAAGGCAATCTCAACTCTTATCTTTCATTATAAAATCAGCAGCATGTCAGCCTCTCCACTTCAATGCTCATCTTTATTGAAGAAAATACCCATTCAATGCCTGTAGCGAACTGATACTGCATTGTGTTCAATTTACCCAGTGATCAGTATAGGTTTGTGAAGGTATGTGGTTCTGCATTTTATGTTAACACGAATCAGTCGAACAGTCCGGGTGTCTTCTCCGTTGGGGGTCGGAAGTGCGAGGAGGCAGCGGGTGGATGATATTGTCAGCACGTGCATGCCTTCGCATTTTAAATAACCCATTTTGCCAGCAGGAGAACACACATGCTGGGATTTCTGCTTGAGAAATATCTGTGAACTGGAAAATCAGCACAAATTGGCAGATCTCAAATCTGACAATAGTTCATTCTGATCATTTTCTGGAGGGGCTGAGATCTGGGAAATTCTCTTGTTAGGGTCAAGGGCAGATTGCTGTGTTTGGGAATTGAAATGTTCACATTAATATGTATTGGACATGTAGCGCTTGTTGAGTACGCATGTGCAAATGTTGGTTGTGTCAGTGTGACGTTGGATGGCACTGTCCAATCACCTTTTATTCTCACACAAGAGTTGTAAATCAGACTTTCTAAATATGGCGACCGCTGAACCGGTGAGTGGATGTATAACCATATACTGTAGATAAATGATCATCTTCTTTGAGGATGTTGGGCTAGTGTGGCATTTGTAAAAAGTTGTCAGGTGAGCGGAACAGTTGTGGTGTAAAAGGTATATTCTAGCTGGCTGAATTAGCAAGAATGAACTAGAGGAATGCATGGTGACTTGGAATGTCCGACTTTTGGGTGGGATCACCCATCTACGACTCTCTATCTCCAGCGAAACATATTAATGGAACGCCTAGAAAAGTTATACGGTATATGTCTTGGCTACTTTCACGCAAATAATATTAGCTTGTCATTATTTAGCTCAGTCCCCAAAAGTAGCCAGCTAGCTTTTGACAGCACGCCACAACTTCAAGTCATGCTTGTCCCCGCCCCCCTTCTTTATAGAGCCTGCTTGTAATGTTAGCTAGCTAATGCCCGATGACTGAATCCTTTTATGGTGAGAATGTGTAACATTTCAACCGAGCCCAGACTCAATTGATGCGTTATGCAAGTAATGAATTACGTACAATCTTAAACTTTTGTACAGGAATCCACACCTAAACAATCTAATTCTGACGAAGAAGAAACATGTGAAATAACCGGTAAAGAAATTTCGAGTCCTGAAGACTACATCAAGCATCCTCTTCAAAACAAGTAAGTACCATTCATCCCTTATTTACAAATCCAAACAAGTAAATTATACTACTTCTGTAGTTGTATTCTAGTTTGTGCCTTACGTAGGTTATTCAATTATTTACCCACAGGTAAATAAACTAGTAAACTGTAGGGTTTTGCCTGTAGATGGATCATATGTGACTTACCTTTTGCCCTTGTACTTATGCAGGTGGGCTCTTTGGTTCTTTAAGAACGATAAAAGCAAAACCTGGCAAGCAAATTTGAGACTGATCTCAAAATTTGACACAGTGGAAGACTTCTGGGCGTAAGTGATCCTTCATATTAAAACTGTGTGCTTGTAGTTAAACAGTGAAATTACTTCCAAGAAGTTGTTTTAACAGTGGTTGTGTCTACAAGAACAGATCAGACATTGAGTGTATATCACAATCTCTTCATAAAAAGTTAAAACAAATAATGTAAATACAACAGTCGAATTGACTTTCAATAAGGCAGGTAGTCAAAGTTTGGCTGTCACAATCCATTGTTTCTTTTTGCTTTCTCAGGCTTTATAATCACATCCAATTGTCGAGCAACTTGATTTCCGGTTGTGACTACTCGCTTTTTAAGGTAAGAGAAGAATGCTCTCTTCAAAGCTTTGTTTTGGCAAATCTCTTCTACTCTTAGTTGGAATATTTCTGCCCCCCTGTAGTCAGCATGCCTCAAATATACCCTTCTCCTTGGTCTTATTATTCTACTGCTCATTCAAATTTGAATAATTTACAAAAGTCAGACATGACAAAAGTGTAATTTAAGCTCTAGTTCAGCTGGTGAACCTCACAATGCTACACATTTGGCAAGAAAACGAGCTGTTGTCCAATTAGATATCATTCTTGATATTGCATGAACAACAAAACTCAGTTTTCAGGAACCCGCATAGTTCAGCTGGTTACCATCTTCACTCTAATTAGGAGCTGGCAACATGTATGTGTATTGGGGCTGATGGCTGTAGCTGGTTGACCTCTGACCTTGGCCTGTGCTGGTGGGCAGGATGGCATCGAGCCCATGTGGGAGGATGAGAGGAACAAGCGTGGCGGGCGCTGGCTCATCACGCTCTCAAAGCAGCAGCGCAGGGCGGACCTTGACCGCTTCTGGCTTGAAACGGTTAGTCACCAAACCACCCTGTCACCAAAGCACCCTGTCACCAAAGCACCCTGTCACCAAAACACCCTGTCACCAAAACACCCTGTCACCAAAACACCGTCACCAAAACACAACCTCCCCGCCCCACACCCACCCAGCCAAGTACAAGAACCCTCTGAGTACTCATGATTGTTGTCGGTGTGTGTTGCAGCTCCTATGTCTTGTAGGGGAAGCATTCGACGACCATAGCGACGATGTGTGTGGTGCTGTCGTTAACATCCGAACTAAAGGAGACAAGATAGCGATATGGACGACAGACTACGACAACAAGGACGGCATCACACACATAGGGTGAGGTGGAGATACAATCAGAGCTCACCAAGTAACAATGTCTGCCAAATGAAACCACATCCAGATCACACTTAAAAACAGAACAGTTAGGATGGGTTAGTTTAGCATGTTTTGAATTCACGGATGTTTATGTTTGGAAGAGTGCCACTGAACTTCCCAACAAATGCCCTGATTTTACATACAGTATATTGAGCATCAATCATGGCTCAGTTTACATGATATCATTCCCCCTTAGCAAGTTCCTTCAGATTGTATTGTTTTAGGTTTTTTTTACACGTTGTGTTCTCATCCTGTGTTTTTCTGTTTTCCCAGACACGTATACAAGGAAAGGTTGGGTGTGCCATCCAAGGTAGTGATAGGGTACCAGTCACACGCAGACACGGCCACCAAGAGTGGCTCCACTACCAAGAACAAGTTTGTTGTCTGAGGAATCTCGCACTGCATCCTGGGAGTTCATTTCTATTCTCTTGTCAGCTTCAGATTTGTCTCTTCTGTTAACCTTCTTGTGTTGTTTATGAAGGTGCTGTTAACTGTTTACCTGTAACCCTTTACTTTAATATGTTATACTTTAGCCATTAAAAAATGAGGTTAGGCTAGTCTCTGCAACTAGCCTAGCCTCGGCGACTAGCCTAGCCTCAGAGACTAGCCTATCCTCAGAGACTAGCCTATCCTCAGAGACTAGCCTATCCTCAGAGACTAGCCTATCCTCAGAGACTAGCCTATCCTCAGAGACTAGCCTATCCTCAGAGACTAGCCTATCCTCAGAGACTAGCCTAGCCTCAGAGACTAGCCTAGCCTCAGAGACTAGCCTAGCCGCTGGGGTAGTCTCTGAGGCTAGGCTAGTGAATGCCTTAACAGGAGCTTTGCTGCTGTGGATGATGGTTGTACAAAACATGGCTGTAAATAAAATGTACAGTGAGTTGTCTTTATTCATAAAGAGCTAATGTGCATTCTACTACTTAACGCCAATATTTCAAATGAAAATCACCCTGGAGGGGTAAACCAGGTTTATGTTAATTTCGGAGTAATTTATTTGACCATCCTTTTCTGGTTAACTCATTCTGGACTTTTCTACATTTCAAATCAAATCATAGTGAAGTAATTCAGAGCTCTAGCTCACTGAAGGTAGGCTTTACTACTATAATTAGCCTACAATGTCTATTTCAGCCCTTAATGGCGTTCTTATTTTGGGTGAGCTAGGGCTAATTGCACCTGATGTTTTGTCTGGTGGCTTCAGTCTGATGTTAAATAGTAAATATTATGGGAGATGGGACGTATCATTTACAGGACACTGCTTAACGCTGTGTAGTAGTGCAACGGCTTCGATAAAAATGTGAAGTACAAAAAAATGCAAATGGTGCTAATCAGTGTGACAGCCCGAAGCGAATGTGACGCTTTGTGCGACACCTCAAATCCTGCAGACACCCTGGATTAATCAGACGTCTGGTTTCGAGGTGTTTGATTGTACAGCTGGATCTAGGATGTGAATAAAAAAACTGGTATTGCTGAAGGTGATGGGGACAGCTGTGGTGTCGTGTCACGTGCTCCACCTGTCGAGACGGAGGAGCAGTTGGCAGGAGTCTTATCCACGCGGAGGCAGTATATGCACACGCTATGTTAACTTTTGTTCACATGATTAGGCCTATCCTACAAAAGGGGCCTTGGGAAATTGGTATTCCAATCAGGGTTTCACCATAGTGTACGGACAGACTATGGAGAAACAGATATCTGTAAATAGCAGCTGGAGTTATTTTTTCGTCATTTTTTTCAATTTCAATTTCCCCACAACGCCCCTGGCAACTGTCAAACTCCCGCTCGCCGCCTTCTGAAAGCCGTGCAGCGGGGGCAGAGCCGGAGTCATGCCGAGCAACGGTCCTGAGGAGATGTTTTACCCCCGCTTATGTCGAAGCGCAGATAAATTATAACCCCACAACTCTGCCGGTCTCTCCAGGCGCTCTTGACATAAGAAGCTCTGAACAGATCATCATGTCCTCTAGCGCCATGGTTTTTTGACAGTAATGTCGCTGAACCAGACTCTTGGTAACCGTCAGTCGGTCCCGTTCGGTCTTAAATAAGGCCGGGCGCGCGAGGGAGAGCTGGTGTGTGCAGGTGCTACTTGCTCTGTCAGTGCTGGATAATGATGTCACTTCCTGTCTCCTCTCTGAAAGTCCATCCACAGGATCCATTAATTTGTCAAGAAGCCAATTTTAGTGCAGTTTTTGGGTCTCCCACTTGCACATAATGGAAAGCCTTGAACCTTGTGGTAAAAATTAGTCAGTTTAAAAAAACATTCCTTGTAATTATGCATAATTATGTCCACAAACACACATAAGCGAATGTTGCACACACACACACACACACACACTAGCAAGCTATTATGTAATGCAGTAATAAAGACTTCCGTTCAGTCTCCAAGCAGTTTCTCTACGCAGTGCTGATGCAGGTCCCTCGCTGTCTCTGCATTCATCTTGGAGACGATCGGAGATTTCAAATTGATCTCAATGGCGCGGAAGTTATTCCCCAGCATTTAACTACCTTCAGTGTGGCAGTATCTGGAAGTGAGGGAAACAGAGCCCCTCTATATGTATGTATTCCCCGCAGTAACCAGCATCATCCATCTCTAAGCCATCTAAGCCAGCGCGACACTCAGGAGTTTCTGACCCAGTTGGTGCCAGGCTTGTTTTGAAGGCGCTCAATATTTACTGAATGTGAGGCAGGGATGAGGCGCTGAAAATGCTTTTCATACAAAACCTGACCTTGAGCTAACGGTCATTCCATGCAATGGCGGTGTTTCCCTGGCAACATAGCCTACATAAGTGATCCCACATCAGTGGACTGTATGCAGACTGAGATGGCGCGAGTTGTGGAGATATGTATGTAGGCCATGTTAGACCCTTGGAACTGAGTCTTGCATGTTTTCCTTAATTGGAAGCATATATTGAATTTAAAAACGTACAATTGAACTGTCGTCGTGTTTGGTCATAAATAACTGTTTTGGTATATTTTGATGCCCCGCCAATCTCTACAGTTTTAGCAGGTGCATGTGTCTTACATTTACATTTAGTCATTTAGCAGACGCTCTTATCCAGAGCGACTTACAGTAAGTACAGGGACATTCCCCCCGAGGCAAGTAGGGTGAAGTGCCTTGCCCAAGGACACAACGTCATTTGACACGGCCGGGAATCGAACCAGCGACCTTCTGGTTACTAGCCCGACTCCCTCACCGCTCAGCCACCTGACTCCCCATCTTGTGTCTTATAATTATTTATTTAGCAGACTCCTTTATCCAAGGCGACTTACAGAGACTAGGGTGTGTGAACTATGTATCACCTGCAAACCTGCACAGTCACTTACATCTCACCCGAAAGACGGAGCACAAGGAGGTTAAGTGACTTGCTCAGGGTCACGCAATGAGTCAGAGATGGGATTTGAACCAGGGACCTCCTGGTTATAAGTCTGTTTCTTTAACCACCGGACCACGCAGCCTTTTCTGTGTGTGTGTGTGTGTGCTTGTGTCTCTCTCTGTGTGTGTGCATTGATTGGTGGGTTGTGTAATCCTTGATCGTGACAATGGTCATTGAGATTAGAGCACTAGCCTTGCCTACTACGCTTTTAGGGGCATGATGGGAAACAGCCTGTTAATTGCCCCTGACTGTTGAAAGTAAATTAATTATTGATTGCTTTCTCTACTCCTCTCCTGTACTTACATACTCTTACAAATCCTTTTATCTCTCCCTCTGTGTAAGTACATTTCCTGCTTTCCCTTCGTTATGCAAGGGGGGATGTCCATGGACCACTAACCACCTCATTAGTCTAAAGGATGTTTCTTTTTTCCCCTCGTTGTTGGTATTCCGTACATTGATGGGGTTTTGGAAAACCCACCAAAAAGCTTTTAAGCCTTTTGTGTTGGTTGTCCTCCTCTCCACCTCAACCCAACACACCCCTGCACAGCTCACCTTCGCCCTCTCTCACAACCGCTCCCGCATGCGCACTAACAGATACATGAGGGGGAGGTAGGGTGAGCTCCACAGGGTCGGGTCTTTAACTGATGATGAGGAGCATTAAACTGGAGAGGCGCCGAAGACTCGACCGGCATCAGGATTCTCCATGTTGATTTAATCTCCTCGGCCTCGAAAAGGAAAAGCCACCTGTGTCTGAAATGTGCTGGAAACAATGTATAACAGGATGTATAACAGGATGTATAACGGGGTGTTTATTCAGCTCCGCCAAATTTCAACCCTCCTGGATTAAAGCTTTAACTTAAAAGAGGTTTTCAGTGTGTGTGTGTGCCTGTGCATATATGTGTGTGTGAGTATGTGGAAAATTAAAAAGCTTTTCTGAGCAACATTTGCCAAAGTATACAATGTTTCATGATGAATACACTCTTATTTATTAAAAGTTCGAGTCAAAATTGTTTCTGGTGATGCAGAACATTAGAATACTTTCCAGGATCAAGCCACTACAGTACCTCTCTGTCCTGGTTCAGGGAGCATGTACAATCTATAGCAGTGGGCTGCTGCTATACACACACTAATATTTGCCTAAGAGACAAAAAAGCATCAAAAGTGCCTGTGTAAAGGTGACTGGGTCCCTGGTGGACACAGTACCAATTAACATTTAGACTTTGGCCTCATACTACCTCTTCCAATTGAGTGTTCTGCAATTCTCAGATGAAATATAAAATTCACAATCTGAAGGCTTCCTTTCTTCCTCTTCGGGTCATTCTGACCCATCAGTCATTGTGACCCACCGTCGTATTGCGACAACTTTACCACATACAAAAACAAAGTGAGGAATTTTCTTTCAACCGTCAGGCTGTCTCAGACCCCCCACATTGCGAAGGTTAAAAGAAAATGCTATTTATTGTTTTTGTATTGGGTAAAATTGGGTAAACACAACAATGGTTTGTTGTGAACCTTTGGGTCATGTGACCCGAAGGCAGCACAAGGATTAAAAGAAAGTCCAAAGCCTTTTTTAGTATGTGTGGCCTCAGAGCTTGTGGCTCCTGAAGTGTGGCGCAGAGAATGGCTATGCATGCTGAAGCTAAAATCGGTTTTGCTGTTGGACACCGGCAATATGGCCTGAATATTGAGGGGACTAGTATGTGTAACCAGAGTAAGTTTCATGCATGTAGCACTTTCCTAGTCAGAGTTAGCAGGGGGTGCATTTCCTGGCAAGACGCAATACAGCCCTGCCTTGAAATGCACCCCCCATGTAATTTCTAGTTCTGTATATCCCAGCATCAAATGATTCTTACTGTAAATTGAGGGGACTAGTATGAGTAACCAGAGTAAGTTTCATGCTTGTGACACTTTTCCTAGTCAAGCACCAGAGTCCCTCGATGTGGATCGATGTGGATCCATCTGATTCATAGCGCCTGGTGTTAAGGGGTGTCTCCCTCTCCCTCACACAGCCCTCCTAATGGTGTCTCTTCTGACCCGAGACAGGCCTGATGTTATCAAGATTTTAAAGACGTTTTTTCTTTTGTAAACACTTCAGAAACTTCTGGAGACCCGGGGAATGTTTGTGTTTCCCATCTGTTCTTCTTAGCCTTGGTAGCAAATACAAATCACAGTTTTTTTTAAGGTCATTTTTGGGAAAATGGCTCCTTGTGTCAGGCGTCCCTGTATACTTTCCATTACATATCCCATGAATGATTCAGCGGGCACCATGTTTGTTCCAAATACAGCTTCATTCATATTTCATACTTGTTTTATCCCAAATCTTCTCCTGTCTTCAACCACCCAGTCGAATCATGCGCTGTGCTGGATTTTATCATCGCAGGATGAAGTGCCACGTCTGCATTTTCTATATCATGGCATCTTCATGAATTGTGAATTGCGTCGCTGATGGACTTGCTGTTTTGCTTCTGGTGGCATTTAGTCGCACAAGCTGCAGTTGTGCTCCCGGTACGATATTATTACAGTCACTGTACATTTACATTTAGCAGACGCTTTTATCCAGAGCGACTTACAGTAAGTACAGGGACATTCTCCCCGAGGCAAGTATGGTGAAGTGCCTTGCCCAAGGACACAATGTCATTTTGCACAGCCGGGAATCGAACCAGCAACCTTCTGATTACTAGCCCAATTCCATAACCGCTCAGCCACCTGACTCCCTTATTATGTACAGTCACTATACAGTCACTGTTCAGTAACTGTGGACTGCAGATGCTACATGCTATTGTCCAGTTTCCCTGTCTGAGTTCACCATGGGAGTTTCTCCCTGTCTGAGTTCACCATGGGAGTTTCTCCCTGTCTGAGTTCACCATGGGAGTTTCTCCCTGTCTGAGTTCACCATGGGAGTTTCTCCCTGTCTGAGTTCACCATGGGAGTTTCTCCCTGTCTGAGTTCACCATGGGAGTTTCTCCCTGTCTGAGTTCACCATGGGAGTTTCTCCCTGTCTGAGTTCACCATTGGAGTTTTGGGTCTCTCTCGTGGTTATTTCCACTGTTCACAAGCAGACAATTCATGAGCATCAATAAGTGATCATGTTGAGTTTCATGCTCTCACGTGGAGTGCAGGCATTCTCATAATTTGAGGGCACTCAAATTATGAGAGTCTGTTAGTCTGTTAAAGGACTAAAATATGATATAAATGCCTTACGTAAGTTCCTGAGAAGAAGAGTGTGTTTGTGTGTCGGTTTTTGTGAATGTGGGGGCGGGTTGAGATCAAGTTCCTCCCACGCTTTGGAAACAACGATTTCCATAACCCCTCCCTCCTTCTCCCTCCCTCCCTCTCTCTCTCTCTCTCTCTCTCTCTCTCTCTCTCTCTCTCTCTCTCTCTCTCTCTCTCTCTCTCTCTCTCTCTCCCTCCCTCCCTCCCCATGTGTGGCAACACCTCATCCATCCGGCTTCCACCTCCATCCCCACAACAACACTGGCTCAGGATGAGAGCTCAGAGTGTCAGCGATAAGTTAAGTATCAACACTGTCTTTCTTCTCAGGTCACCACAAAAGCACTTGCAGCTGCTAGAGAGCTGCTCCAGTGTTAGACAGTTGCAGGCAGATAGGTGATTAAAGCCTGTTTGAATAGTTACCTTGCGAAACACTGCACCTGCTGCATTGTGTGGCTCATGCATTTTTCATGAATGTACTGTCGTCAAATTGGAAGAAAAAAAATATTGTGACCGTTCCTTCAGGCAAACTACCGAAGCAGTAGGTGAGGGGGGGGGGGAGTCTGTATACACTTGGTTTGAAAATAAACCCACTTCAAATAACTTGATTTGAAATGAATAAATCTGAAATGAAGTCCACCTGCCTGATGAAGTGAAGTCTGAATGTTTCCCTGCTCGTAACCATGACAACCCCCCAAACAACAAGATTAAATATTCAAGGGACAATGACAACAAAGTTGTCTACACCAACAAAATTACAAGCCTCAGATGAATAAAGGAACCTGATATCCATCACACACAGATAACATCATCTGACGACGAAATGGGATGAGAAATGGGACAGTTATGTATGTAAAACATGAATGACAATGTTCATATAACGTGCCCATGATTACAGAATGACACAGACACTCGACGTGTGAACGGAAGAGCTTCATTAAAGAACAGGTGTTTTCCTGTCAACATCAAGCTCCTCATCATCGCAAGAGCCACAGTGCGAACACTGAAGACACGGCTGCACCAAAGACTGAGCAGCACAGCGTCAGCAAAGCTCAGCGCTTACAGCATTTGACTGCAGATCAAAAGGTTTCAAGTTCAAATTCCGCCCTGTTCTGTACGCTGCTTTGGATAACAAACACAACAACACAGCATTTGAAAAGACCCATCCCAGCCGACAGCATATCTCCAACCTAGCTGAGGGATTCCCCTCTATGAAGCAGAGAAGAAGAACTAGAAGGACTGATCCCAGACCAGCAGGGGGCCCCATGTCCTTGCACTGGACACAAACACCACAACGTTTAGTATTCCATGCTTGGATCCCACACTGTGCAAGTGTTTATCATACGAAATGTATTATTAAATTCCAAGCCTACAAAATATTGACCCTGGTATTTGTCTAACCTAATCATGTTTATTTTATCTCCCGGTAGCGTGTAAATCATGCCAAATCAGCTTTAATTACGGTGAAGTGAGTTGGTATATTCTACAGTTGGGTAGAACAGATAGGATTCAAGGGCGGGATGTTTTCCAATGGTTTCCACCGACTTTGGTTACCGCTGTGTGTGTTTATGATGTTATCTGAGAGGAACAAGCCAGGAGGCAGATAATTGGGATTTATTGAACATAGTAAACAACATGGCTGTACATTCAGCTAATGTGACAAGCAGGAGGGGGAGAAACACGACTCATATTCTAACGAGTCATGCTCCAGGACATGAGCAGGTGATCGCTGGTGAGACCACACAA